>JAQFZW010004280.1:0-10633 GCA_034687055.1 Heteromurus nitidus | reverse complement strand
CGATTCCCCAACCGTAACCACCCAGTTCAGTTCAACAAAGCAAAAAGTGTTACTAAACTTTGCAATTTTTTGAGTACTTCACATCATTTCGGGCTGGAGAAAGTAGAGGCAAGGATGAAGTGGATGTTTGTAGTTTGACGCGTGACTCTTGTCGATTTCAGGATCGTTATATTTTCATAAGAGACCAAGTGATCCGGAAGGACTGCTAAATGCTATTATAATGACATGAAATTGAATTTGCAACGGTCTGCAAAGACTGGCAGGCTGGCTTGGTTCAGACAGGTTATAACTTTTTGTGAACCTTCTTTAAAAATGTATACCATCTCTCCAATGTATTTGAGAGGATATTGGCAATTAAGGGAACAGCGCGCAGTTTTCCCCCATTGAATCCTCCTCACATTTTATATTCAATCTCTCAATTTCATTTTTCATTTATGTCACAAGGAATAAGGCGTGTCGCTGTACTATCCTCCTTGTGACAACGACGCATCGCAATATCTACATAATAATTGTAGAGAGCATGTCTCTCTGCCTTCTTCGCCTATCGTCCTTGTGTCATGCTCGTGTTCGTGATTGTATGCGAATTAGTTTTTTCCACTTTTTTATTCCGAAGGAAATGGCTCGTCTTTTTCACGTATCACCTAGTCTTATTGTCCACAGGAGAAAGAGAGCGGAGAGAGAGAGAGAGAATGGTTGTGTAACCCCACAAGTCGCTCTGAATTAATATCCTCCGAATTCTTGGCTGACATGCATGTTTGCGCGCTCCCTCTTCGAAAAAGAATAATCTATTCGAGTCGACCAGGAAGACGGAAGAATGCTAAATGGTTTTACCGGTGAAAAAGGAAAACGCATCTTGCATTCCCTCAAAACCTTTTTTATATTCGCTTTGCTTCAAATTGAAAGTTACAAACAATTTTTATGTGTTTGGAAAGGGGCAGGAATAAAGGGGAGCTGAGGGCTCACGTGTGTGCGTGCTCGAAAATGACGTGGATGCTGGGTTGGAGCGAGTAAGGCCGAGAGCATATCTATTATCTTCTTTCTCATCATCCTCATCCATTTGTCAAATTACCTCGTTCCCTCTAATATGCACGAGCCTCTTTAACGGTTTAAAGTAGGCTTATGCCACCCAGTGGGCCATCACAATTTCTTTTCCACCAGCCTCTGCATCACTTCTATTCCCCTTCCTTCCTTTTCCTTCCTTCCTACCTTCTTCAACTTTCACTTTTACACTCGCAAACATGCTCGTGTATATTTAACAAGTGAACAAGGCATTTAAAATGCAAACGAATATATTTCTCCAGCCATTATTGCCATCGAAGAATATTCTACTGTGACCAGGCTCCTACAATGTCTCCTTTTCGCAACACTCTTTTTGTGTGGAGAGTTTCGCCTTCATATTTGTGTCCCCTAAATGTTAGTGAGAAACGATTATGGATATGCATGTATACCTTCAAGCTGTCAGCTTTAAAGCGTCCTTCCAAAAAGTTTCGTGTTCAGGGACACAAATCTCTTGAGACTTACGCATTAGCATTATATGAGGAAAGGGAGGAGGATAAGAATAAGCAAGTTTTGGTTGTTAGCATTGCTTCATGGGAACTGAGGGAAGAATTGGCGAGAATTGTGAGGAGGAAGATGATGATGACGTTGAGAAGGAGGAGAATGGAGGAGGAAAATCCAATTTTCCCCTTTACCTTTATACTTTGCTCATTGAAATCTAATGAGGAACGGGTTATTGCTTGGCGGACGGACACAATGCTTCTTTCCCCGAGACTCTCGCGTTTAAACACAATGATCAATTTTTCCGTAGCTTTCTCTCATCTCCTTTTTTCTCCAGTCCCCTTTCTCTTTCCACAACAAACAGGGCGACAACAGCTCTTCTTTGTATTCTTGGAAGTGAAGCCGCGTGAACACTGAACGCAGAGATCGTATTGCGAAATAGGTTATTGTGATGCAATCTGCAATTGTGGATTACTATTCCTTCCACTTCCACCTTCTGTTGTGGTGTGGTTGAGGTGGGCATTGTCATGTTGGCAGACGTTTGAGTCGCTTGAACTGGAACAACTGGAAAGACAGGTCACGTCTTGAATACTCGATGAGGGCTGAACGGAAATGGATTTTAGTTCATTCGAAAAAATCTTTATTCAACCCTCACTCTTCACTTACGCAAACATGACTGGAATTGAGAATAGCGTTGTGTACTCCATCCAACACTAGCTCAAGCTCAAAAGAGATAATTGACACGAGTAAAAGTTTCAAAAAATAACCCTGACTGATGAACTAACACTTCCCCTTTCCCCACTTTTCCCTTGCAACTTTATTTTCCCAATGCTCACCAACTCGAGTCGAGGAGGACTGTTTCGATTTCCTCCCCGGAAGACCTTGGAGGAAAGTTACACAATTTACTTTTCAGAAGTTGCATTACAACTACACTTTTTGGCTCGGTGGAACATTCGCACAAGAAGCTACAGCACTTTCCACTTTTCAAAAGGAGCTGACTCAAAGCTTTTTGAAAACTTGAAAAATTGTGCTAATTTGTGTTGGAAATGTGGAATTGAGTTTGAGAGAAAGGGAAGTGGTGCATTCTGCTGAGGAGGAAAGCACAAAGCAGCACGTACGACACACCAAGTACACAACACATCAAAGCTGATTTTGCATAAAAAATTTCATTCCAAAAATGTTTTTCCCGTCCGCTTCCATATTTTTTATGTTTTTTACTCATCTCAATCTCATCTCATCCTCCACGACAAAGCACATTTTTGTGGAACTTGGAAGCAATAAGCTTTTGCTATTATGTTTTCGTGTGACGGTTTGATATCCTCTCCTTCTCCAATTATTTCCCTGAAATGTGAGTAAATCACTTTTTCCAGCACAAATCTCGAACACAAAAATATTCTCATAAGGATAATGCATATGCATGCAGAATACATAACTCATTTTTAGCCACCAGATCCGAGCTACTTTTATTCGCGCAAAGAATAGAAGAGCAACATGCCTCGTCGTATAAATATATCCTCTGCTCATCTCTCTGCATAAAAATATCATCCCAGGGAACTTCCTTTTTTCACATCTCAACCAGAAAATGTATGTTCAACTTGGCTTTGGCTTTCACTTGACTTTCCTTTAGCTTTTCCTACTTTGTTTCAAACCAGTGCACCAGTCTGCGGTTTTCGTATTTGCGAATGCAGAAAAAGACGCGAGTTCGGATCAGGATCGACTTATCTTCTTTTCCTTTTGCCTAACACGTACATACAACATATAACCTATGTGTCAACATATAAACCTCACTTCTCTACCATAAAAATCCCTGTACTTTTACCTTGCTAAACTCCATTTCCCAACTTTGGCTCGTTGGGGGCTCCAGCTAGCCCAGACCACTACTCCTGCTTTGCAATCAACCGAGAAATTGCAAAAAAAGGATGAGATCATCTTCTTCAGTACACTCCACCTTGGCTACTTACTTTTGCACGGGAAAGCCAACTTTTTTGTGTGTGTACACGTGTGTACATATTCTCGACAGTGAAAGCATATTCATTAATCCAGCGCTATAAAAATAGAGGAGAAGGAGCATGGTCGGGGGATGTGGATGTTCAAAAAGTTGGACAGATTTTGACTTGCCGTCTTGCTTCCGTTCTTGGTCTGATCCATAAGATTACCTTTTCCCTTGTTTCATCACGTCGTGATGTTGGTCCCTTGCTCCCAGCAAAGCCTTTTTCGCCTCCCCGACGCTCCTCTTTCTCAGAATGAGGATGAGAAAATGAAGAGAAAGCTGCGTAAGACTTGGGATTCACATCCACCTCGGTGTCCCCCTGATCCAAGACCCCATCACAGTATTAACCTCATCATCATCAAGACTTATTAGAAGGGAAAGGAGAGTATTGAGAGCCTACAAGAATTCATAAAAATCTGTCATAATTCCGCTCGACTTTCTCTGGTTTAGCTTTCTCCGTAGTTATTATCCGCGCAGCTGCTTTGGATGTCGTTCACATCGACTCCAACTCGACCATTTTGATAATGAGAAAGCAAACAAGACACGAGACAAGTCGGCCTACCTTAATCTAAGCTTTTCTTCTCATTCTATTTTTTGCAGGGACTCATATTGGATTGAGAGTTGATAATCCGTTCACGTCACACACGTCACTCGCACTCGCGACTCTCCTCCTCAGGGAAATCAGTGATGCGCACCCACCAGAGAATAAATAACCGTGGCAGAAAAATTAACATTTAGACTGGAACAAGGGGAGACCTCCTTTTTACGCTTCTTCAGCCATAATCATAATCAATTAATATCATCGTGGCCGCAACTGTTGCCACCCATCCACCTCGTCGCATCTGAAACCAAGGACGAGCTTTTGCACACGACATTCTAAAACCCTTTTCTACAAAAAAAAATCCGCGATTGGAAGAGTAAATAGAGCGTTACTAAAAGTTACTTTTATTTTAGCTCGTCTTCTTAAAGCAATTGCAGACTTTTCGAGAATTTCCACAGGATCATCATCATCATCTCATCAGAGCACTATTTCTTTTGGAGCGGAATGCTTTTCAATGAGGCATCATTGATGCAATAAAAAAACTTTCTCGTGCTGGCAAAATAGAAGAAAGGAAAACACGCGAAGGCGAAAGAAGAATTGAAGTTTTTCAAAGAGCGAATGTTTTTATTCCGAAGCGAAGAAAGGTCTACTACACTTGGATTTTTTGTGTGTTTGGGACGGGACTGTGATGTAATGTGATTGTGAGAGTTGGAAGAACTGGCTTGAGAGAGAGAGAGAATTTTCTTTTCTATCGCTCTCTTAGTTCATCATCACCGCTGAAATAGAAAAGAAGTGAAAGTGCGGAGTGGAGAGAAAAAAGTTTGTTTTTCAGTCGTTGTGAGTAAACGAGTGTAAAAAGTGAAAAGGGGCTACCTAAAAGTTACATATTTACTCGTAGCGTCTCCTCATTATCAGCTCAGTCATCAGAAATTGGAGAAAAGTATATAAAAAGTTACTTCCTGGAGAAAGTGGAGAGAAAGACATTGAAAGGGAAAGCGAGTTGAATTGAGTTGAAGAGAGAGAGAGAGAGAGAGAGAGAGAGAGAGAGGGAAAAGGAAGAGAGAAGATCGACATTTTTAGTGCAGTCATCATCATCATCGTCGTCGTCATCTTGCATCGTCATCGCCATCCTTCAACGGGATCATTATGCAAGCGAGGAAAATCATTCTGAAGCATCATTTCGACGGAGAGCCGAAACTCAACAACTTCGAGCTTGTGGAGGAAACACTCCCAACCACACTTCGAGATGGAGGTAAAAAGTCTTTCCTTTTACGTACCTCAACCATTTTCCCCAAGTTGATTACATGCAAAAATAAGCAATAAAGTTTAGTTGACGTAGGAAAAAAGAGGGCGAGGAAAATAGCATTTTCATTTAAAATGGGAAATATCAAAGTGGGAAATAGGTGTAGCTGGAAACGTAGGAATAATAACGAACGAAGTTGTACTGCACACACATTCTCTGCCGAGAGTCGAGGCTGAAGCTTCAATAAAACCTGTGCTTCCCTTGTTTACATTAGCTCTTACGCTGGTTTCTGTCTATCTTCCACTTTTTCCAAAAAGTCGACGAAATGCCCACTTCTTCTCCCATCTTCATCTTGTCCAATTAAATTTCCTCCCTTGATTTCCTTCAAAGAGAGGGAACGATACAATATTCGTATAAACAGATGAGGTACGTGGAGATTTCCCAAAAATGTTCAGTCTCTCCTCTGCACACAACACCAAATGATATCCTCACGGCATAACTGAATGAAACCATTTGGAGATGTGGACGAAGGAAGGCGGAAATAAGAAAAAGTTGAAAGGACTTGGTTGAAAATGTAATTTTCCTTCTATTCCGCATCCGCATGCACGTTATACATGTTGACTTCCTCAAATTTTGTTGTTGTTGAGCAAAAAGTAAGAAGAGAAGACAGGGTATCACTGAAAGCACAAAATTTGATGAATATGATGATGCCGTTTCCCTTCTTTCATTCTACCCAAAATAAGGTTCGAAACGAGTTTTTCCCCAAGATTAGAAAAGATGATGGCAAAAGGTAGATATTTTTTCTCCGAGAACACAACGAACAGGATACTTTTATGAACAAAAAAGTCGTAATTGTGCCCTCTCCTTGCTCATCCTTTGTGATAAAATGGAGCATCTTTTCCGAGATTTTTTCCAAAAGCTCAACTGAATGAAGCGGAAAAAGTGGATGTGTTGCGAGTATTAAGAAGATTAGTACTCGGCGAAATAGGAAAAAGTAGGAAGAACGCTGAATTCTCAAGTAGATTCAATTCGCTGTGGATTAGAAAAAAGGTTTTAATTAGTCCCCGAAGTCATAGGAGCAGGCGCAAGTGCTGCTGCCACAAAGAAACGGCATAGCTCGAGTGAAAGCGCTCAAAGAAAAGGAAATTGTAGAGAGAGAGGGAGTGTGTGTGTGTGGCTGGCAGCTCCACATTATTTGCTTTCCATTTGCTTCACTAACTCTCTCCTTCTGACTGAGTCAGCGTTAGTTAATCACTCGGATTGTAATGACCGTCTATCCTTTCCCCACTTTTCCCCATTTTCTAATGGACTTTTTTGTGGGCGAAGAAAATGGGCTGAGAGCATAAAGCGGTTTCTCGTCCCTCCTCCGCTAAAATAATAATCCTCTCATTTGATACGCTTTTTACACCTCAAATAATAATATCTCTGTTTCGGGTTTCCATAATGTTTGTGTGGGACTAGCAAATGGATGCCCCGTGTGCATCCAATCTCACTTTCAGCGGAGGAGAGGGGTCTTGGAGTGTAATGCGCGTCCAAGGTATATACGATGATCGGAGAAAGTTGTGGAGGAAACGTGAGGAGGATAAGTAGCTCCATTTGCTTGTTTCGTTGAGTGACTCGCACACGTCTCTCTTGCCCGGCGTCAGTGTTTTCGACTGGAGGAGAGCGTAGAGGCCCAGAGGACAAGAGGGAATTGGATGAAAGTGCAGTTTATCCTGCGAAAATCCATTATATCATGTTATTTTTCGAGTGACTTAGTTTAGTTGTTGTCGTGCCAAAAAGTGTAGGCTCGCCCCACCAAAACTTCTCACCATGGGCTTCCATGTGGCTCACCAACCTTTCTATTAATTTTTTTGTTGGGAGAAAGGTGGGCAGCGAGAAGGGATTAAGTTGGCAGGGCGAGAGAAAGACGCGAGCTCTAGTCTTGTGGAATGGAAGCTGAGGGGAAAGGATGTGACGGAGGAATGTTGATATTAGGTTGTGCTCTCTATCGCAGCATTCGCATAGCGCAGTGTTGGCGATGTGTGAGCATTGGGCAGAGGGATAGGAGATAAGTATAATCGTTGTTTGTTTGCTCTCTCCCCTCTCTTTAGAGATCCTCTTGAAAGCAGAATGCCTGAGTGTGGACCCGTACATGCGACCGTTTGGAAACCGGATGAATGTCGGTGATGTGATGGTTGGCTCCCAAGTGGCCACGTAAGTAGCCATATAGATAGCAGCTTCAATGACCATGCTTACAGCTCATTTTTCATCCATCCATTCAACCAGCGACCAGCACAGTCAACAAACAACCCAAACCCACTTCCTCCTCCAAAACGAACAAGCTTTCTTATAGATTTTTGGTTTGAAAAGTATGTTCCATAAAATAGGATAAGGTTGGAGAGGAGAGCACATCAACTCTAAGAGCAACAAGCGAGGCAAAGATGACATGTGCCAGGGCGAGCAGCGAGTTTGATATCAATCACAAAATACTTTCGCTCTTTGCAAAGGAAAATCTGCTTCACCTCCTTCTTCTCTCTTCTGACGTAGGAATTTGGAAAGGTGACTTGTGTCGAGTTATACGAATGCGAGCTTGTCTGCCCGTCCTTCACAATTACAAGTGATACTTGTGGTCACTAAATTAGGATCTTAGTCGTCAGAGAGAGAGAGATCACTCCTTCAAACCTAGTCCGAATAAAATGCCACTTTCCTGCCAATTTAATGTTCATCTTGATAACATTTTTAGCTCATATCTAAATTTTAAAGTAAAGCCTTATGATTCACTCCTACCTCCGCTTTGCCCACTTTATTTCATCGTTTTTATCTCAAGTCCCCCTCTCTCACTCAAACGAAACACGAGTTTTGATTGAATTTTCAGTAGCAGTGTTCTGGTAAAAACGTGAAGGATGTGAACATGTGAGTCTTTGGAAACGCCCTTGGTAGCATCTTAAAAGATGGATTGAAAGGGAAAATCTTGTGGCTTTTTTGTCATTTGGAATGGTTGTATATAGCGAAGCGAGAGAGACAATTGTCCAGTTGAATAGAAGAAAGAATGTCAACGGAGCTGAGGAGCAGTGGGAGGCAGGCTACAGGATGCACATGTGACTTTCTTGTACTTTTCCAGCGGAGAGGATAGAGAGACACGTGTACGTGTCATATGCGCTCTATTCAATGCGAGTGCGAAGGAGAGTGTCCAAATGCCAAATGGTGGACGGGAGAAAAGGGAAACAAGGAACAGGAACTCTAATCGTAAGTAGGGACATGATGCACATATAACGCTGTGTATATCATCTTGTGGCATCCCATATATCCACTATCCACTGAATCCACTCTCCCTCGTTATGGTGCGAATCAAAAGTTCATCTTTGGGAAAGAAGTTGGATTCCCGCAAAAGGACATAAGTTGAGCACACTCGGATTATTAGCTGGAGTGAGTGGCTGGGCTGAAGAAACCGATTTCGCTCATCCAACCACAGAATTCCTTTAATGGAATGAATGGATAGGCTTTACCACACGACGACGATGACTCGCTTGGACTTTCTCTTCCCACTTTCTCCAGTGGTTGAGAGAGAGAGAAAGTATGGAAGAAATGATAATTAAAAGCTCTTATTCTTCCTCCCTTTTCAAAACTTTTCCACTCTTTGTTCCAATTACTCAGATAAACCACAACATTCTCAAATTTGTTGTCCTTCCGATGACTTTCCTTGAATTACGTTCTGGCGAGTGGAAGGCCCACTTGCACAAACACAATTTCCCTCAAAAGACAACAAAGAAGTGGCGAGGAAAATCTCTCTCTCTCTCTCTCGCTATCATCCTCTCTGCGCAACTTTTTTTTGCATACACAGCCTCAGTGGAAAACTAAGTGTATAAATAATAATAATTATTCTGGAGAGACTCTCTGGTGCGAGGAACGGGAAGAGTATTATATGTGTGTGGTTTGCTCCTCTGTTTCACCCTAATGCACCGTGAGTTTTCACTGCGAGCTGAAAAAAGGCTGACACGACAAACACAAACACGTACTCTCTCTCTCTCCCTCTCTCGTTTTTTGGTTAGAAAAAGTAGCTGGGTTTTAGAGTCTGGAGACTCGAAGAGAGTATTTAAGTGAGAAGCGAGAGGACTTTGTCTCTTGTATCCACTTAATCCTCCCGTTTCCCTTACCCTTCTCCAGACACATGGCCACGATGAGCCTCTTTCTCTCTCGAGGCGAAAGCGGAGAAGCAAACCAGTTTTCTCTCTCTCGCCTCTTTTCACTTTCTTCGTTGGAAAGGAAGGAAGCGAGAAAGAAATGGCGAAACGCCTCGTCTCCCTTTTCCCTTTCAGCTCGTAATGACTGTCCCTTGTCTTGCTTTTGTTTCCTCCTGAACTTATCCAACTCTGAACTGAACTGAACCCACTTTCCCCTCTTCCTCCCTCATCTTCGTGTACAGATTGTTTGCTAAACACACGTTTCTCCAGAGATAAAATGCTCCCGAGATACTAACGACCATAAAAAGATGAACAAAACAGGGACAAGAGAAGGTTAGGATGGATACAAGTGAAGAAATAGTAATGAAAACAAGTTTGTTGTTTGAAATGGGGGAGGAACCTTCTCACATGAGCTTTTTACTCTCCTCTTTTCATTCATACTTGATCAGTGATTGTCATCAGGACACCAGAGAGAAATGTGCACAAGTGAGAATGAGCGTTGGTGTGGGAAATGCACGAAAGCGGGCACATACAGAGAGACGAAGAGTAGCTATGTAGGTGGCTAAGAGTAGGGCACTTTCCTTACCCAGATATACGCCATAAATAGAGAGCGAGAGAAAGATAGGTGGAATGAAATGGTGGCCGTGTTTTTTCGGCCAGGCTCAGCTCCCATTCCACTTTCAATTCATTGAACGCTTTCATCCGCTGAGAGAGAAATGATTGCACCACATATGCCCTAGCCAGCGTAGCCTGCTTTAAATATTCTCACGCATTGTATCGAATGCATTAGTGCGACTCTCTCTCTCTCTCTCTCTGTCTCTCTCTGCAGATCATAAGGGTGGCCTGCGTTGGCCGTACTCTACTTTTGTGATTTAAGCAGACTTTAGCGAAGATGTATCTGATTCTGGGAGCCTTTTAACTTTGTATTTGGGAGAAGGATGTTGGAGTGTGAGCAGTGCTACAAGGCTACAAGCTACTCGCTTCCACGCTGACACTATTCTTTGGTGACTGGTGACAGATTACGAGACAGTTGAAAGAGCCTCGTGTTCCCCTTGCCTCTGATTTCGTACATAAAGTGCTCGCAATAGACCAGATACCAGACTTGGCAGTTTTCACTTCACTTCGCCTTCATTATACACCGCTGCTCACTTTATGACTTTCCTCCGCACACACCCAATAACCGGGGAAAGGAGAGAGAG
>JAQFZW010004279.1:0-10637 GCA_034687055.1 Heteromurus nitidus | reverse complement strand
TCGATGATAGACTGAATTCATAGCAACATAAAAAAAACAAAACCTGCGGTGGTTATTGGATTCAAGGATTCAATTATTATTAAATAAGTTGGGTCAACTCAAGAACGGACTAATTCAAATGAGAATATCTTCGTAGCGCTGCTTTCCAGTTGTCCTCGTTTTTACTCCTTCCAGTTCTTGGTAGTGACTTAGGTAGAGCAGGTAATTGTACACTTCATTTGGCAGTTTTAGTGGTTCGAGAAAGGCGTGAATTTTCTTTCGCTCAACTTCCCCCTTCAAAACACCTATTTTCAAAGTTTTAATTTAACATTTTTTATTCATGATTCGTGATTTTATGTGATCTTATTGTTGATTGTATTGCTGCTAACTATTGATTCTCAGAGCGAGTGTTGACCACATGAGTTCAAGATCAGTGGTGATGCCAAGCCAATTGAGCAAATGCAGATGCAAATGGAGTGTGTGCTTCTGAGCAAAACTGATACCGAAAACACATGGATTTGATCAGAAGGTTCCAAAGCATAAGCATAACATAACCTTCTACAAAATAAGTTGCATAAAACACATAACTTACGACTCCGCAGGCCAAAACCTTTGACATTTCTTGATATCTGTTTTAACTACACGAGGCCACGGGTTCTCAGCCATTAAATTAATTTCTTCGTATTGCTGTCGCTCCTGTCGAGACAACCGGGCAACAACTTCTTGTTGCTTGTTGTTATAAAAGATAACGGAAGGATTCTGAAGAAGATGATTCAGTAGAAAATGATTATTTATCTGATACTACTTGTTGCGCTATTTGTCAAAGAGTTTTCACGTAATTAATTTCAAAATTAATCGCACCTTTTGGCAATTATTGGTATAATCGTGCCCATTCCAAAAATGAGCTAATAATTCCTTGTACGAAATTTGAGTTGGGTCATACTCAACATCAACAGCCTCGACATGATCTCCTCTGACAAATCAACAATCCAAATGGCATACTATTACATACATCAAATCCAGATTCACATTATTAATAAAATGGACAAAATGCACACCTGTTATAAAAGGTAGGATTGATAGCCCGACCTCCAGTATAACCCAGCTACACAAAAGTTCAATATTATCAGTATTACATTTTGGAAGTAAATTGTGAGAATAAAATCATTTCACATGTAGATACCATACCCGAGTGCGTAAAACCCCTTCTACAATGCCAAATCGTGACTCAGCTCCTAAAAATGAGAAATGTTCACGAGAGTTACGCACGTTATAAAGCTAATTCGAAACTACCACGTAGTTCCTCTGATTCATTATTTCCATTAAAAACCAGCACTCACGCGTAAAGTGACCCATGGCGAATGTTGCCTTGCTCCCTTCCTTCTTATAATGCTCCAAATCATAGGGATTCGTTCCAACTGGAGGATACGAATCACCCTGTGATAATAATAAAAAGAATCCGCTAATTACCAAACAAGATCATTATCCTCCTCTCGATGACATTTTACTATCATAATTCATAACTCATCTCATTACGTTCCAGTCGCTCTCGTAGAGATTTGTGGACCATCCGAGACGGTTCCACGGAAGCCACCAATAATATTTTTTCCAACTGATGAAGGTAAAGCAACAGAGTATATTTCCCATCGTTCCTTATATTCTCTTTAAACTTCAACCCGTTTTTTAAATTAGAAACTCATGCAGTGCGACGAATATCTGGTAATCTTAAAGACGAACATAAAAATCATTCATCCAGCCAAAGTATTCTAGCCTGTGATGTGATATGGTTGTGATGATGATCAACACCCAAAACTCATTAACATTCAGATCAGTCCAACCCATACGAATCAATATCGGTTGCTACTTTACTTTGCTACAACATATTACATGTCACCAGATGCAAAAAAATGTCCCGCTGAGCAATAACACTCACACTCTCGTGATGACAGAGTCAAAGTAGCGAGCACATTTTCACAATTCACATCCCTTATTACCACACCCACACTAGTGCATAGGGAAAGAAACCATGGGAAAATTAGCGTAGCATCTGCATCTTCCTTCACCCCCTTCCATTATGAGTAATATAAGTTAAGCCTCCTCACCAAACTCCTCACTCTCTCACTCTCTCCTTCTTCCCTGCTCTTATTTCGTCCTACGTGTGCACATGAATTCGACAAGGCAAGTCGGGTCGTCTAGCTTGACACGTTTGTTCTCAAACTGGTGTAAAGAAACAAGGGAAAACGACTGGGCTCCTGCAGTGACAAACTCTATATTCATGTTCAGAAGGAAATGAGCCTGAAAGACTTCACTTTACGACACCATAGATCGACTTTAAAAAAGGGGAAAGAGAAGAAGAAGAAAACGAACGAAAAAGGGGATCATGTACATTATAATATTATATTGCCGCACGCTACATCACTTCCATAAGGTACTACTGGATTTATTAAGCACTAAAGAGAAGAGGAAGTGAGACTGTGAGACGGCAGAGAGAACAAAAACAGACCTTGTGAAATAAAAAAAGGGAGAATGAAGGGGTAAAATAACTTCCAGAGATCATATATGCTTGCATGCCTTATTACTTGATTCTCCTGGAGTTCCTGGATAACGACACGGAGTTGATGTATTTTTTCGGGACTGATGTTGATCGTCATATCCTCATCATCATCAACTCGGCATCAATAGCATCAGAGCAGAAAGGTTATATGCAACTTATGCGAGAGCTTCATCATGTATTCAACATATTCTCAAATTTTCTCGTCTTCAAACGAGTCTCAAAGGACACGCACAAGTGTCAAATGTGAAATGTCACATTCACATGTTATGAAAATTAAAGTAGAAAATTCCCCCTGACTGTGTGTAAGTGTAAGCATTTCCCAGTGCAATGCATAAACTCTTCAATCTTTTGAATGAGAGAACATAATGTGACAAGGAGAAAACATACACGACTGCGATATGTATGTGAGGTGGTACATGTTTTACACTTCCAACTTCGATGTGAGAACCTCTTTTTTTCCCTTAAATTATGCAATCTTGGAATGATGATGATGATCGTCATCATCGCCAATACTCCGGGGAAGTTGGAGCTGGAAATTTCGTTATTAATATTTGAGAGGAGGTGTATGCACCTGGGAATAAAAGAGGAAATGAAGTTGAGAAAATGAATTTCTTCAAGGTTTTATTGCATTCTTTGTAAACTGATTATGAAAGCGAGCGACTCTTTTACTGCTGGTTGCCGTTGCAAAAAACGAAGCTTTTTTATGGGGAATGAGCTGTCACTTCATCTGTTCCCATCTTGTATGCTGAGAATGTTATGTGCACTTCTTCATTCACACTTCAGAATCTACTCAAACTGACAAAAGGGCTAATAAAGCCGGATGCAACGCCTGCACCTCACACACGCCCACCACCAACTGCTGGAAAGAAAGGGGCTCACACTTCAAAATCAGCCATTCAAAATAGCCACAAGAGAACGGAAAATGGAGACCATCAAAAATGATAATCTGCTAATCCTTTAATAAGATTGAGGTTAGTTAGGTGTACACAATGTGTGTTTTACTCATATTACGCGTTTTATGAAGGTGAGCAAATTAGACGTGTCAATATGGGAAATATGGATTCCCTCATGAACTAATTGAATCCTTTTGCTATTTAATGCATTCAAGTTTTACATTCTTAAGCTGGTGTATGTTGGGGCTTGGTTAGAATTGGATTACATAACGTATTGTTTGGCTATGGACTATGGACCATTTTATACAATATAAACTTGCATGTGTCCTGTGGGATTACTTTTAGCATTTCTTCTAAATCAGATCATAATCAGATTTCATATCGTATTTATATAATGCTTCCGAATGGGCATGGGCCCTGCTAATTTTCACCACAATGAACTAAATCACAAATGGTTTACACAAGCAGTGATTCTTCCGATGTCCCAACTCATAATGGTTTATTGTTTGATTGAAACTAAATATTTCCTTCTTCAGACCAAAAAGCGACAAAATTGTTTGGTTCTCGATCCTTGTCGAGTCGTATTTTTATCAATATGCGGATACAAAATTGAACGGAGAATTCTGAAATTAACGTCCATCGCATCAAATAATAAGCTTAGAAAACAGAATAAGTAAAATGCATACAATCATGTGTAAAAGTCATCATATTTCGTCTTTGTCGTGTGGTTCTTTTTCTGTTTCCAAATAAGGAATTAGTGCACGCACAAACAAGCTCATGCTGCAAAAGTCGTGTGTACGTATACGCTTGTGTCAAATATGCAGTTGGTTATAAATATAAAACAGCTCATGAATTTCCTATACCTTACAGTTCTTCAGGATCATTTTCATACAAATAAGTATGTGCCATACCAATCATTGTCTTTCATCGCTGGCCCTGGCTCAATCAGTCCAGTCAAACCACTTCGATTTAAAATTCATGTGTGGTCATGCTAATAAATAAAGTTTGTTCTCAAAGCGTTCCGACTTGTTTATCAGATGGGATCTAGAAAAGTGTCATACATCACTAAACCAGAATTGACTATTTCGACATTATAATGCTTCATTTCAATACAAACAAATGTTTCTTACAAAGGAATTCTCCAGCAGATATGATAAACTTGGTTGTGCAACAATGCGTCTCTGAAAAATAGCAATAAATATCTTTGAAGCCAATACTTTCCACCAGAGCATAAACCTTGTCGACCTTGTCTATTTTGTTTCAAGACATCGCATCGTATCGACAACCTACTCACAATAAGTCAGACCTAATCAAGGAAGAAGCAAGAAAGGCAAATCGGATTCGCCTTCAGGATTTCTTGCATTATTTGATCGTTGCAGTATACAGAAAGGAAAATGTCACAAGGTAAATTTTCTTCTCAACATTATTGCGGCTTCCCCTTACTGTGGACTTTGGAGTGCGGAGGAAAACTTTGTTTGCACACATTTACAATTCATGTTCACATTCCCCATTCAACCATACAATGTATTTATGGACTTGGGTTTCTACTTTGTACGTGAGTGTGCTAGATTGAACTTGACATTGGAATCACAGCTCACGTCCCACTCCCACTCAAAAGTTCCATGGAACACAAAAACCCTCCAAAAGCTGGCAATTAGTCTTCCTTAGGGTGCGTGCTTCTCTGAACTCGGAATGCGCTTTGCGTAGAAATAGTGCGTTGAATATATGCTTCTAATATGCTACCGGTAACTCCAATCCAATCCTAATCTTGAACTTTTCAGGAAATCTTGTTAAATTAAGGGGAGAGTGAATGGTAAAGTCATTACTTCCACCTAAAATTACCTCCGCACAAATTACATATACGGGCTCCGAAATCTTGATCGTGCGGCCATCGATCCCGCGTCCGAACTGGAAGTTAAGAAATTAAAGTATGAAGGCTCCCATAGAACACATATATTTATGTATATGCGTGTATCAGAATCAGATTAGTAGAATTCCTCGTTTCGTAGTCATTAGAACAGGGGAACTCTTGCTATTCTTTCCACTTCCTGAGTTAGGTAGCTGTTCGGATTTGTTACTTCCTCACGAACCACAATAATGGCATGCGTTTTCATAAACCTTTCGCAAACTCTTCGTGCATAAAAATCCTGTGCTGAGGAAACGCAGCAGATGCATCATACCGTTAGCGACAGTTGACAATAATCATTACCAATTATTTATTCTGTGATGCAGTTGTTGTATCTATTGACCATTGTTGAATGCAACAATATTACCTAAACATATAATCTATTTACATTGTCCTACTACTTATTCATAATTAAATACCCTTAATGAATATCTGTTTATCGGTTATTCAATTCTATCTACAATCTTAAATGTTCCCAGCGGAACAATGATGCATACGGAGCCATCCGTGTTTGTAGTTGAAAGTCCGCTTCGTGAGGGACCGTAGCTCGTAATTTTACTTAAGATACACAACAGATGTTGCTGAACACTGCGTGAGGTTATGTGAAACAAAGGCTGACAATGAGGCAAATCCTTCAGTTGCACTGCAAAAAGAATGCAATTTGGTAACATACAAAATTCGGAAAGTCATTCCGAATTACTACTTTTTAACTCAATTACTGCTGTTAGGCATTGTAAAGGCTTCTTCGAAAAAGTCGATACTTCTTTTGCATGTCACATTTGTGACTAGCAATGCTACACGTAATTCTCGGGTGTAATTTAATTATGGCAAATATAAGTAGTAAGTATTTTGACATATTAGTATGCTACACCATTTGATGCTCGACGAATCACTAGAACTTACTTAATCATCTTGGTCAATATCATTTCACATAAGAAATCAATAAACCTTACTGATGACTGTCCTCGTTCTCCTGCGAATTAAACTTGACTAATGGGATTAATTTTCTGGACAAGTATATAATAAGCAGCATTAGCAGTGCAATTTGTAGTCAGTTTCTCGACTTCCGTTCGTACATTTTTTGTTTTTCTTTTTTTCTCATCAAAGCTCACTGCACTTCAATTTGCTGCTGCACAAAGAAGTTCGACTTATGCAAAAGAATTGTGACTTCCTTTCTGCTAGCATTTAATTGTTGCAGGAAGTTTTTCCATTAAACCTTTACATCAAAGTATCAGGTAAGATGACAATTTCAAATACATTATACGTTTTAAATACATATTTCTGTTAAAATGTCTCCTATTCCAGCATGAGTTACGGATTTCAAAATTGGGGTCAAAGGGGGATGGGTGGCGCCGCGGGTGCAATAGTGTCGCGCTTTGGAAATGTCACAGTTGTGGACAAGGTGCTGCCTGACATGCTCCATATGATTGATCCTTACTGGTATCAATTCGAGCCATTGAATCCACTCTGGCATAGTATTTTGGGTTTTGTCATGGTCCTCTTTACAATGGTTGCACTGGCTGGAAACTTCGTGGTCATTTCCATCTTCATTTCAACGAGCACCCTCAGAACTCCTGCCAACCTTCTTGTTGTCAACCTGGCCATTAGTGATTTCCTCATGATGCTTACTATGGTAAGGGAGGACTAGTCCTTTCTCCTTGCAATTTCTAGTGTAAGCTCCAGCAAGATATTTTGCTATATACTTCTCAGGGACCAATGATGGTTGTCAATTGTTGGAGCGAAACATGGGTATTTGGACCATTTCTCTGCGAGCTTTATGGAATGTTTGGGTCACTCTTTGGATGTGCGTCAATCTGGACAATGTAAGTTAAATTAACTCCTTCAACACCTATTAGTTATGTTGGGTTAACTAAAACAATGAATACTAGGACCATGATCGCCACGGACCGATATATTGTCATCGTCAAGGGTCTTAGTGCCAAACCGCTGGACACGAAAGGTTCCATGTGCAGAATTCTATTTGTGTGGGCCTTCTCAGGTATGTGGACTGTCATCCCTCTGTTTGGATGGAACAGGTACTCTCCACGGCTAACATTTATGCTAGTGACATGTAAAGAGAGCTGGCGCATAATTTTTCACAATTTTTAGATATGTGCCAGAAGGAAACTATACTGCTTGCGGTCTCGACTACCTCAATCAAGCCTGGGAAAGCAAATCCTACATTCTTGTTTATGCCGCTTTCGTTTACTTCACACCTCTCTTTCTGATTATCTACTGCTACTTCTTTATTGTTCAAGCAGTTTTCGACCATGAGCAGCAAATGCGCGAGCAGGCAAAGAAAATGAACGTTGCTTCTCTCAGGTCTGGCGAGGCTCAGAAACAATCTGCAGAATTCAAACTGGCCAAAATTGCGCTGATGACAATCTCGCTTTGGTTTATGGCTTGGTAAATCTTCACCTTCAATCTTAAAGGTGGTAATGGTTCAGCTGCATAAATGAGTATCGTATTTAATTTTTTATTTTATAATGCCTAGGACACCCTATCTGATAATCAACTTCACTGGCATCTTCGGAGTCGGAAAAATCTCCCCTTTGGGGTCCATTTGGGGATCTGTTTTCGCCAAATGTATGGCCCTTTACAATCCAATTGTTTATGGTATCAGTCATCCTAAATATAGGCAAGCTCTCATCAAGAAATATCCAGGATTGGCTTGCGCCAGCAGTGAACCTGATTCTGATACGGTGTCCCATGGGTCTGCCCTCACTACCATCACGGAAGATAAATCCGAGAAAACGGCTGCTTAATTAAGGGAAGAAATATTAGATCCTCTCCTTTGCCGAATCTGAATTTTTTACTTAAGGAATTGTTACCTGACACTTGAAACGAAATTAATATTTTTCCTAGAGTGATTAGTTCTGTGAATGGTAGTGGTGTTAGATTTTGCATGCTCAGAAAATCAAATAAAAAATAACGTATTTTGTTAAGTAATTACAGAGATTATGATGTTGATGATGAAATATAATAATTATAACGTTGTGATTAGGAAGGACACAAAATTGAGAATCAGTGGTGACAGTTACGGTTGTATTGAAAATGCAGCCTTGAGATAATTCGGATGCAATAAATTTTAAAGATTTGGCCCGGAGCTAATGAAAAGTTGCACTCTACTGCTTGGTGTGCTGGAAATGCTCATCTTTTTCAAGTCACTGTTTTATTTGCATGCATAGTTATATTCTGTGAAAAGTAAAGACATTTACAAAATGGTTCATAAAGAAAATGGGTTACAAGATAAGAATGGACTGGTGAGTGGTATGTGATATCTTTCGTTGGGCAGGGGTAGGAAACATTACATTATTGGGTGTATGCAAGTATGCATAATTGTAAATTTTTTGACACGAATTTACGTTAGATTTGCAAGGTTGAGAATTAGAAAATAAATGAGAAATTTCGGAAATGCAAAAGTACTTTACTTTTCCCTAATGAATTGTAGCTTGTGTACTACTACTTGTAGACGATCCACTGGAGGACGACGTGGATGAAATAAATGCTGGATTTCCACCTTGACCTTGTTCCTGCACTGGGAGAATTTGTGCTTGAGCAGGCTCAACCGGTTCCATTGGAAGAATATGTGAAACCGGAGGAGAGGACTTGTCCATTTCGACCGGACTTGCCTGAGTTTTGTTAGTGCAGGTCATCACAATGAGCGCTGAGACCAAGATTATTGCGTAAACCTGTAATAATAATAAAAAACCACAAATATTATAACTTCTAACTTGCACATATAATATTGAACTTGCACATATAATATTGAACTTTCACATTGAGATGGATTAATTTCGTGCAATACCAACCTTCATTTTGAAGCAATTTATTTCTTTAAATTCAGCAAAGAGAGAAATGGTCTTTTCTGCGTTGCCCAAAAGTGAGAAAGCGGTTCTGATTCCGTTAAAATTAAAGAGTAGCTCTTTTATACTTCACCAAAATGTACTTCGTAACTTTCATACTAAAATTGGAAGTAGTAATTAGCTTAAATTAAAAGCGCTAATCAACTCTGGAAATCGCACCTGATGGTGCTAATATGAAATGCAGGAAGAATATAAGGTCACCAAGATGTATGGCAATGGTGAATGGCATAATATATATAATTATATAATGCTGCTATCACTTTGAATTCGCAATTCTTTTACAATTCGGCACTTATCATTGGTCATGAGATTGATATGACTGGACTGATGACTCACAATTTTATGAGTCATCCACAACAATCCAGACACAAGAGCAACAAATATCCAGAAATAAGACACAAATTTCGTGTGTACACCATAATAGCCATTCGCTTAAGTTTAGTAAATACAAATATATTAGCCAAATCAATTACAATTTTATTTACTATACAAACCTTCCCGTCTCTCAACCATTATTTATTTACAACCGACCAACAAAACTGATTAATATTGGGGTGATAATTTTATTTGTATTTTGAAGGTGAAGGTGTCATTAGCAATTCCTCATCTTCGTCAATTTTTCTGGACCTGGTAACTGACGAAACCCATTGTACTATGTCTCCAGCTCCATCACCATGCTCGCCTTCATTCAGATTTAGATTCTGACTAAACTTAACATATGGACAATCCACAGCCATCCCAGGGACACATTGGGTAGTTTCCTCATCGCTCATCATGTTAACAATACAGAAGTCTTCAACAGATATAATATTGTCGTTGGTGTTGTTGGCGTTTTCTTTGTCTTCTGATTGACCTTCGGGCTTATGATGCTGTTCATGGGATCGGTTCTTCTCGTCTTGTTTTTGGAAGTTTATTCTATTCTTCGTGAATTTATCCACGAGCTCCTTCTGCACTTCTTGCGGTGATTGTTCATTGTCATTTTCCAGTGTGGGTGGTTTGAAACTGAATTTCAGAGAATAATACAAGGCTAGTGTGATTTACATTATTCGTTGCACTACGCAGATATACCATCATAATAATGCTCCTAATAATGCCCGTTTTACGTAGGATATTCTGCTCCACAAAGCTGATATACGCAATTGTGACATCCTCCCAAACTAAACGGACTCCCTTTCCCGTGATATTTGTGAGTAACATGCTCGTTAGTTGTCATTCCCACATAAATCAAGTAAATATGATATCCGAGAAGGCCACTAACAGGGATTACCAATGCACCGGTAATTAAAATCACCACCAATCTGCAAACGGGAAATATTACAATATATGTGAAATCAAGTGCCACGTGATTAATATAGTTTCAGAAGCATTGATGTATCAAAATAACGAGATACCGCATAACCAAGAATATAAAAAAAATTCTGTGATTCTTGGAGGGAGGG
>JAQFZW010004278.1:0-10640 GCA_034687055.1 Heteromurus nitidus | reverse complement strand
CTGACGCCTTCTTGAAGAACTTAAGATAGCCAGTCATCAACTTCGGAAGTTCCTCCCATTTTAAAATGTACGTAATGCCTAGTATGACAGGTATGTGAAAGCAGAGCACCATGTACACCAGTCTCACAGTCATATTCAATTCTCGCTGGGAAACTTCTTTCCTCAGTTGCTGGTATAGGCAGATCAGAAGATGAGCTGGATACAAAGAATAAAGACAGAGCAATAAAAAAGTCACAGTTTTCCTCCATTTCCCCTGAGATACTTTGATTTCTCCTGAGGAAGTAACGTAGCAAGAAGTGCAACCCCATATTTTCCCAAGTTTAATTGGGAAATAGAAAAGCTTTACTGATGCAGTGGATGGTGGCATCCTTGAACACGATTTATTTTTACTTACAACAACTGGAAATTGCTTGAAGATTGAATGAAACAGAGTAGTTGAGGTATAGACAACTTCTGAAACGTGAGTGAAAGATGAGACTCACGTTTACACATGTAGGCTTGTACGCTTCAATTATGAAACACCTCGGCCAGGTATAATATGGCAGATACCTGTAATTTGGAAATAACTCTATTTAGCGACGGGAATGGATACTTTTAGATGACATTTCTCTGCTTCCAACTGCATTACAGTTTTTGAACCTTTTCGCAGGAAACGTGCCAGTTAAAAGAGCTAGCAAATAATATTTATTGACAGGAATCATAATTACAGGGCCACGGCGAATTGGGTCACTCCAGAAGAAGGTTAAACTGAATTGCATGCATAGATATAT
Source organism: Heteromurus nitidus (assembly GCA_034687055.1). Lineage (NCBI taxonomy): Eukaryota > Metazoa > Arthropoda > Collembola > Entomobryomorpha > Entomobryidae > Heteromurus > Heteromurus nitidus. Next base: position 9,870 of record JAQFZW010004278.1, on the reverse strand, counting down.
TTGAAAGTTGCAGATCATTGTTCATATTTCCTTTCCACGTCAATGCATAGTTTCCCATCTTCGTTCATGGATTTAAATCCTCACGCATTCCGTTGATGTTTCTATTTTGGTTAACATTACCGTCGACGACTATAGATTGCTAGTTTAAAGTTTTAAAATCCTGTTTAATACTAGATTCCAACTCGTGGAGAAAGCAAATGAATTATGCATGCAAGCTTCAAGCTTGTATCAAATTGAAGGAGAACAACGTATTTCCCTAGGGAAGATTTGTACTTTCCCCTCTTTCGCTTTCACTTACAAAATTCTATAAAATAAATTGATATTGTAACCTTTTTAATTGTAAGTATTGATAAGGGGAAAATCGGCTAGCTTTCATCCAATCCATCAATCTCCAATTCTGATTTTCAGAGTGACTTTATGTGACAAATGTCAAATGTGTTGAGCTACATATTACTTAAATTGAACGAACATGTAAAGAAATGGAATGAATTTGATGTGCAATGCCAATGAAAATCGGTGTATGGATTTGATTGACTGGCTCGAGATTTTGGGAAGTGAAGAGAAGCCATTATACATGCTAACAAATACAACTTCATACAATGTCAAGCAAACAGTGTGTAAACAGTAAAAAAAGATTATGCTGTTGCAACCAGTTTTCCATCGATTCACGTGATATGAGGTTGATACCAGTATCACATCTAATCCAGCTCACTTGAACAGTGTAGAAAGTTTGCACCCACACGTGATGTTAATACGTAAATGTACATATTGTTAAACTTCGGAATGGGAGTGTTTGTAAAATAAAAGCTCACGTATTACAGATATTATGTTGAATTGAAATAACAAAAACTTCAAGTGAATGCAGACACGAACGTTTACTCATTCTCATATGACCAAAAAAATTCCCGTGTTCCTTCCACAAGGACAAGTCTTATGATTAGCTTTTTGCATATGCCATATCGATATTATCTCTCATTTCTCTCTTTGAATGCGATGGACATTTTTTATAAGATATGTAAATGGTCAGCCCAATCAGTTACGTTGAAGATTCCACAGTGAACGTCCACAGGTTTAGCAGAGACGTGGGTTTGTTAATAAAAGTAACGATCCGCTGAGTAATTTCAAAATGTTTAGTGCTGAGAGTTTAAAATTGGGTTTAGGCCTAGCATCCCTAATCCTATTGGCAGGATCTATCCCTTCCTGCAATGGCGCAAACATCCTATTTTTCATCGGATTCGGTGGTCCCAGTCATGAAATCGCCATGTCTCCTTTAGCTGAAGCCCTGGCAGCGAAAGGGCACACAATCACATTCGTCCTCCAATATCAACCGAAGCATAGTCATCATCCTAACATCAGCTACTATTGTCCCGAGCAGCTTGTGAAATATTTCACCGAGATGATGTCCAGCGACAACGACGCGTTTGATCCTTACCAAATTCGAGCTGATGGACAAAACTCATTGTCCTGGTTCTTCTTCCCATCGTTTGGAATCACAGTCTGCGAGCAGTTGTACACAGATCCCACCTTCCTCGCTTGGGTTGAAGACGAGAAGAACAAGTTTGATTTGGTGATCGTGGACGCGTTGCTCAACGAGTGTGCCTACGGCATTGCTCACCGCCACAAAGCGAAGCACATGGCTTTCTCCATTTCAACAGTGCTTCCCATGTCAATTGAGGCGTATGGGCTTCCGGACGAGAGCTCATCCATTCCTGACGTGACGTTCTATTTTCCCCAGGATATGAACTTTTTCCAGAGAGTTGTTTCAGCGGTTTTGCCACTGTACTGGAAGGCTTACAGAGAGTGGTACTTCTTGCCCAAATTAACAGAGATCACGAGAAAGGCGTTTGGGGATGAGGAGTTCCCTGATTACGTGGATTTAGAGAAAAATACGAGTTTGGTGCTGGTGAACACTCATCCCTCCCAAGAGTTTCCGAGGTCATTGCCTCCGCATGTGATCCCTGTTGGAGGAATTTCGTGGGTGGACAAGAAAAAGCCTTTGGAGAAAGTAAGCAGAAGAGTGACGTTAATTAAGCAATTCAAATTTAAGGACGTATTATGCATATAACAAAACACGTGTTTGATTAAATTTTTCAGAAATTCGAAGACTTTATAAACAAAGGGAAGGAAGGCTTCATTTACATTAGTTTTGGCTCCTTCGTCGACTTTCTCTCATTTCCCGAGGAAATTCAGAAAACTTTCCTCAACGCTTTGAAGAGATTTCCTAATATTCAGTTCATTTGGAAGCTGAATAAAGTTCCGGATAATCTGCCCGAGCATATTTTAATCGACAAATGGATGCCTCAGCAGGATCTGCTTTGTATGTAAAGTACATATATTTTTTGTTAGAAACTTAAACACAATTTTTTGAAGATACCCGTGCGAAATTTGGTTTTTTGATATTATTTTAGTACATCCCAAAATTAAGGCGTTTATTACACATTCCGGGCTTGGGGGAGTGAATGAAGCCATATTCAGTTCCGTTCCGATGATATGCTTCCCGGTATTCGCCGAGCAGGACTATAACGCAAGGCTTGTGGAGGCTAAAGGATTTGGGATAAATATGGAAATTACTACTCTCACTGAAGATGCGATGGTGAAAGCGATTCAAGCTATTACCTCAGATGATTCGTAAGTCATAATGAATTAAAGTAATATAATTTCTCTTCAAAAGTTAAAAATCTTGAACACCAAAATAATATTGGAAATCAGGTACCGGAGAAACATGAATAAAATCTCCCAGCTTTTCCAAGACCGACCGATGAAACCACTTGAAACCGCTGTTTGGTGGACAGAATATGTTTTGCGACATGAAAACACGGATTTCCTTCGCCCTTCATGTATCGACCAGGCATGGTGGAAGAAACGCCAACTGGATGTTTGGGTAACGCTTCTTCTCGTTCCAGTGCTGTTCTTCGCACTGTTCATTCTTACAATTTGCAAAGTTGTGAAAATGTGTTGTGGAGGAAAGTCTGGGAGTAATAAGGTTTCACGAAAAAAGGTAAAGAAAAACTAAGTTTAAGAGTTCATTCTCGTGATTTAAAATAAAATAATTTTATTCGATGTTTGAATTTGAACATATCGTTTTAAAGCAATATGATTTAACTAATTTATTAAGAAAATATTATTTTTTCGAGAATAGAAACCTTGCTAAAGCCAAGTAAAACGTATGGCATTTAAATGCTGACTCAAGGGAAAAAATATATGCATAAACTGTGGAATGATAATTATTTTGAAGTCCATACTTAACATTTATTTGTCAATTAAAAATGCAAAATTGTATTACATAAAATCACATTTCATTGTCACAAGATAAAATGCACCTGTCCACTACTTCATCTCCATTTCAAACTAAATTGAACACACACGTAATTTTCATTCATTTTATATGGAACAGAAAGGGTCACATCAAAGTTCTCATGATTGTCAGTACCAGAGACTAACTCTTTTCGAAAATTTGCCCTAACCAACCTAGCAATGCCAGAGCGGATATCGTCCAATGTCACAGTCCCTTCAGGTTTTTCCCTTACGATGGAATTCACCGTCCAAAACAGGTTGTTTTGAACGATTTCAACCACAGAGCGAGTAGCTGGCTCCACCATTATTTTTTCGCGTCTCACCTTCATATCGCAGTAAATTGAGTTGGAAGGGGAGTTGTAACTTATTAAAAAATTATGTGGTATTCCCAGCGGAAACTCTGCAATTAAGTCGGATGGTTGAGACGCAAATAATTGATCAAACATAACCGTTAATTTACCGTCAACAAGAACCGTGTACTTGCCATCCATCATGGCTTCAATTCTGCTTCTTGTGACGGTGGCAAACTTTTTAAATTTTTCAACAACCGAAGATTTCATGTCATGCAGTAAATCATTGAACGGATTGGCAGGTTCAACGAGAAAGCATTTTCTGCTGGAAATTTCTTTGTTTCCAAAGTCGGTGGGATGGAAGTCCCTCCAAACAGCCTCCCATTCCGCTGGTTCACCTTCAACAGCTCCATTCTTCTTTCGAAACACGAGCCGGATGGAGTCCAAGTTTTGAATGAGGCGAATAATTTGGAGGAGAGTGCGCAACTCGCTTTTCTCCTCCATTGTTTGCTCCTCGTGCAACGCTACCCCGACGCTGATCAACTCGATGATGGAGCTTCCTCCAGAAACACTTTCTCCAAAGTATAAGGTTTTATACCAGGATTTTGCTAGCCGAGCCATGGAGTGGACGAAACTGGTCTGATCCTTCATGAAACCGACAACGTCCTTGACCAAACTGCTACTGTATTGGTAGCTCTTGGAAGGATCCTTGGAAATAATCGAGAGTACTTCATCTCGCGTCAAAGTTGTCGCCGGAACCAGATCAACGCTTACTCGGTTTGTGAATTCGAATCTCAACGCAGCTGTATTTTTCTTCAAGCTTTTTGGAAGGATTTTCAGCTCCCTTTCGTTGAGAATGAGGAGATCTTCAAAGTCCTCGAAGACTTGCTCAAACGGTGGGAGGTGATCGTTTACGAGGATTACGATATCAAAATCAGGAGCAATCACGTCCGTCTTCTTGCCAACGCTGCCACCCACATTCCGTGTTGCGACATACTTCAGTTTTTGCTCGAGGAGGAGTCCCACCTGAAATTAGAGATTTTTATATATCATTAAAGCTTGCTGCAAATTTTGAACGTGAGGAATTATGTAACTTGAAATTTCTACCTGGTGACACAGTTGCCTTCCCTCATCACTATACTCCTCCGGGGCCTTCAAACTTTGGGAAAATGCCCGGAGGGATAGGTCAACATGAATATGAAGTGGATTAGCCATTCTGACACTGGTTGGATCTTGTGCTTGTTCGTTCAAAACGTTTTTCTCAACTGACTGAATTCTTGTCCAGTCCCTGCTCAGGTGAATGACGATGATGAACATTACGTAAAATTATCAATCGTCATATTCACAGTGCTTTACCTTTGTATTTGACACATGGAAAAATAAAGAACGTATTGAGCAGATATGGTAAAGCAGCAAAATAATATACATGTGGTCTGATCCACGAGAAGAACCTGGTATATATGAGCTCGTGCATTTGTGACCTTGACTTTTGTGTTGCTCCATTTCCATGCAAAAAAACTCGTTTACACGGACGGAACACAGTACGTAGAGTAAGTGCAAGCAAGGAGTAGGCTTGCTCGCACGGTATGTTGACAAGGTCGGGATTATGCAATCACGCAATCAGGGATCATATATAGTCACTGTAGATGTAAAGTTTAAATTTAACGGTTATTCAAAAAAGTTAATTGCAGATTAACTACTTTGATGTATTTTGTATTTTACAAGCAGACTGACATGTTCAATGCCAAGCCGTAATTGGAAATAAGATAGCTTGTGGTTAGCTAGCGCACGCAATTCATCATGGCATACTTTTAATGGCACATACATTTTATATTATTAATGAACGTAGTAAAGTTTGGCTAAACGTTGTCAAATTTTGGGAATTATTGCCATTTCTGCCGTTGATATTTTGTGCTCTAAGCGATATACCAAATTCCTGGCCTGGCAATTCTGTGCAAAATGTTACATTTAATATTTGTCTGAAATCAAAAACCTACCCGTTTCTCGAGTTGTAGAACTAGAATCTGGGGTTAGATCGTTGATTTTACTTGCGATTGTGGAGTTATGAGTGTTGCAAGTTGAAAAAGGTGCCACTTGAAAAAGCACACATATGCACTCGTCGTTCATTCCAAGGACGTTTAAGGACGGAGCCCAATCAATGCTGCGGAGGAAAAGTCCATTTGGAAAGTTGAACGGCGAACAATGCACCTCTGCTGCTTTATGTTATCATTGAAACGGAAACGACATTTTTGGGATATGTTGAATGTTTCTTGAAATTTTGTCGCAACTTCATAAGGTTTCCGTTTTTTAATTTGAATCATTTTAACTACAGTATCCCTGGCCGTGGCGTAATAATATGCAATAAAGGTTGAAGACAATTTTTAGGGTACACTTTTGTGAAGCTAATACTTCCAGGCCCGGGCCACGTAAATCTAAACTGGAGGACGTGCTATATAATGCATGTGAATGTTTTAAAACAGGATGTGCCACACCGACGTGGCACCTCTGCCGAGATGTACATATATAACAATAATCGTAAATTGCATGATCATAAATCATAATCAAGATATGTTTGCTGGGGATTCTAAATAATTTGAATCGGAGAGAAGATCAACCGCACTTTGCTCATATTTGCTTTATTACTCAAAAAAGTCAATTTACGTGGCGGATGTTATTGTGGCGGTTGTAAAAAGCTCGGATTTGCTTCCGACAGAGTAATATGTATTCATTCAGTCAATAGGATGAGAAATCTGAGGATGACCTTTATGTAGATACCCCAGAAAAAATGTTTTGTATAATACGAATCCTCGAGCGGAGATGTGCATGCATTATGTACTACATCCGACATCAACTTGAAATTGAAACAGATATGCGCATGAGGATAATTAATTAAATAACTGTAATTTTTAATTTAAAAACATGCGAAACAACGCTAAACATTTCATTAATGGAGGTCCACAAAATCCAACCACCTGCTCATATACGTTGTTTGCTTCTCATTTAAAATCGAAATTGTTGACATTGTTTTTGCAACCTTTTTTAACTTTTGTCGTAAAAATTTTCATTAGTTTGCAATAACGTTTTAATCGACAAATATTCCGACGGATTCATGGGCGTTGTTCTTGGCATATATTTACACGTGTTGCATTCAAGTTCGTCGCATTATATATAAACCACGGAGAATGACACTTGAAGGATCATTCCAAGAACGTGATTGTCTAACGAAGCAAGCAACACTTTCTAGTAGTAGTCGATACAGATTTACAATGGCAAAGCTTATTAGTCACAAATTCATTTTTCTGGTTCTCGTTGCAAGTCTGCTACATCCAATGCAGCAAAACGGAAACCTGTGGAGTCAAAAGTTGGAAACATCTTGCCGTTGTGGGGAGCGAGAAGCGAGAGTCGATTCAAGTGAATCCATCAATCTTAGAAACTATTCGCGCATTGTCGGAGGTGTGGATGCTGAACCGGGCAGCGAAAAGTGGATGGCCTTCATTAACGCTCGAGAAACACTGTGTACCGGATCCCTGATTAACAGCAGACTTGTTCTCACGGCGGTAAATGGCGTTATTCATTTTTCACCTTTCCGGTTTATTTGGATTGTAATATTTGCATGCGGAATTGTATTTTTTTAAACCATTTTTCAGGCCCATTGTATGATATCAGAAGAGGATGGATCAGTTATACCGCCAGAAAAGCTTCAAGTTTGGCTGAATAGGCGGAGTGGACCAGAGGAGCCAGCAGATTCCCAGAGCGAACTCCACCTTGCTGAAAGGATTATTTTACATCCAGAACATCAATCGAACAGGTACACATCAGTGTTATATATGACCCCATCGCTGTTCACCCTGAGTCATAAGAAATTCGTATATGACTCAAATGGCGTCCTGGCAGTTACGTTTATAATTTTTATTTGCTACAGATTTGATGTTGCGATAATAGTGCTAAAGGATGAAATCAACTTTCATGCAAGCAAAGTCCGTCCAATTTGTCTACCGGATGTCGCGGATAACTTTGAGCTTCCTGGACGAAAAGATGGGATTGCATTTGGTATGTTTTGTTTGACTTTGAAATATAACTTGATTGACTTGAATAAATATGGCAAATTAAATCAGATCATTAATATTATTCGACGATATTACGTAGGTTATGGGAGGATCGATCCTGGAACAGGTTACGAAGTACCAACCAACTTGCAGCAGGGAAATGTCGCGTTTGTTCAAGTGGAGCAATGTCTGAATAATTTCAATTATGTGATTCAGCTAATTGGGGACGAGAGTGAGCCTCAGCTTACTTCCCATGACGTTGACACGTATATTTGTTCTCCAGGACAAATTAATGATGAGCTGGGAGCTACTTTCGTTTTCCAAGTAACACTTTTTGAGTCTTTGCTTTTTAAATTCATATACTTGTTGACTGCTGTTTTAGCGGGGAACACTAATATTGACATGCCAATCTATTGTATGATCCACGATAGGGAGATTCTGGAGGTCCGGTAACACTTCCATTGGCAGAAGACGATTCCACAGTGAGGATGATTCAGATGGGCGTGGCGTCCGCTACAGACGCTCATCTAATTCAGAAAGCTCAACAACATGATCCATCTCTCACATACATGGATGCCGTTGTGTTTTACACGGATATATTTAGTAAGTTTTAGACTGCAATTTCCATGAATCATTATTTGCAACTGTACCTTTTTTTAACTGACAAAGGATGATTTATTCATGCTGTTGTCTATAAATATTTTTATAGAAATTTTACCGTTTATCGATTCTGTGGATATGGCAGTTGATGCAACTTGGTGTGCCGGCACCGTCAAGGAGTAGAAGTTTTCATTCAGTTTTCAACTATTTAATTACTTATGTGCATGTGCACGCAACAAAGTATAGTTATGTTATATTAAGCCATTAAGTGACACAAATCCAGGATTTGGAGTTTTGCTGCGCTGCATGTAACCCTTCGAAATGTGTCTAATGTTTGAGTTTCCACACATTTAAAATACCATCTAAATAAAAATCAGAATAAAGAATTCAAAAATTGAAATATGACAGGCAATTTACTGGCGCTATTCTTTCGGGTCTGAAATTTCCCGGTTTATTTATTTTAACAATTTAAGGATCCCACAAAATGGATTTCTTGTCACACAACACACGCTAGTAAAAGACTTCGTACGGAGTGTCAAGTCAACCTTCCTTCAGTATCTCCCACACCAAGATGCGTTATAAAAGAAAGATACCATATCTAAGTACGACAGCGTCTCGTGTTCTGCATATCAAAATTAGAATCATGACAGGTATTAGTTAATTACATTATATAACTCTTCTGCTAACACCCAAGGACCATGAAAAGTCTGAACGCAAAACGAAAGCCATCAACGATTAAAATCAACAAGTTGTCATTCGATTGTCAGACACGTTTTAGAAAGAGTACCGGCGTATTACATTTGCCATACATGTTATGTTGAAAGTTTGATTTCGAAAGTTAAACAGTTAAAATGAAATACAAAAATAACACGAAAAAACTGCAACATACCTATTGTACTGGTGTACTGTTGCGTAATTCTCATGTCGTCAGTCAACGTCCAATTCCATCGATTAGCCTTTCCAAAAACACCGATATTGATTTCTGAGGTAATCCCAATTTGGATCATTTGTTCTACCGAATCTCCAACCGGAATTGTGGGAAGAAACAGGGCGGCACCGGAATCACCCTGTTGAAAAGTACTTTCAATCAAAAACAATGAAATAAAAATGTGATCCGCCGGAGAGATGGGAATTTTTGTCAAATTTGCCTACCCATCCGAACCCCTGCATTTGTGCCTACCTGCATGTACGCACCCATGAGTCGTTAATGTTTTCATGTGCAGGTGCATTACAATAGAAAGCACAAGACATTTACGACTCTTTCTTACGCGATGAATTGTACATTATACACCATAAATAGCGTTTTATGACGGATTTTTGTCGAATTTTGTTCAAGTACATAGCAACCCAAAAGTAGTTAAGTTTGAAACAAAAATATTTTAAAGAAAAGGATCCAGAATTGCAGAGGGCAGGCAGGCAGAATTGCCCGAAGTCCGACTCCACAAATTTACTAAAATCCCGAGCCCGAGTGCACATTTATGTGATGCAAATTAGTACAAAAATGCTTAATACATTATAATATTTTGCAAGGCATTATGAACATATTTCCACTTCTGTTTGAGCTAATACACATAAGTCACTCTTATGACTTGGAAAGTGGCTCCGGCCTTTTTCTTACTCGGCAAAAAGCTCGCAGTCCG
>JAQFZW010004277.1:0-10640 GCA_034687055.1 Heteromurus nitidus | reverse complement strand
CCTGCAAGAGAAGCTCTTTCTTGTAAAAAAATGTAAGTATTTACTCACCTGATGAAAATCATCTTGCTATTTAGTTTGAGTGTAGGTCCATTCAGACTTAAGTACAGTGTTGTCTTGAGTTGCTTCCAGCGAAAATGTTGCAATTTGTATATGAAATATGTAAATTAGAAGCATATTTCTTTACCGTCAACTCTAACTATGTGTGTCTCTTGATCGTGTTGCTATTCATGCATATAATACGCTCTGCATTCCTCATTATCATCAACACTAATGCTACGCTGTTTTCAGTAGTTGGCTGAAGAAAGAAAGAAAGAAAATAATATAAAAAAATACCATAATGGTCCATCACCTGGAGACATTGTTAATCGTAGATGATGCGATGCAACGTTTCATATATTTACTCGAAAAGATTTGCATCAGTCTAAAAACACGTACTTTGTGGAGATGAGGTACCTGTTACCGAAGGTATTAAACTTAAGAAAGGAGAACGTTTTTTTATGAATATGATGTCAATTAGGAGAACCGAGATTTTTATCAGGAAACATTAAAAGCTTGTGTAAAAACCCAGTGACAATATCTCCGATCTCATCGTCAAAGGATAGATATTGATGGGAAGACAAACAAAAGAGATGCGCACGTTCAGCTCTTATCCTCTCTCTCAAGTCGGCGAGTTTGTAATAATTGTTGCTGGCGTTTCCTATGATAATTGGTCGAATCGAAGAAGGTACTTAGGGCAATGTACCAAATAGAGTGGAGACAAGACGGTTGCTTATAAATACGAGACGAGAGTATAGTCTAGTCCTTCTTAAATATTTTTATGCGATCCCTATTGATGAGTGTAATCTCTAGACATACATAAGTAGGGGTTACGCAATGAATTTTTTAATTTACGACCGAATGACTGCGAAAACTTTAGGCGAGCTCATGCTGATATAATCACACTCTGATCATTTTTCAATTCTAGAGCATACCTGTATGATATATGCAGCCAAGTCAGGTGTGCATCATACTTTCAACTATTTGTTACAAGTTGTGAATTTTTGAATGCTAGATTGGCCGTATCATACATAAAAACTTCCACTCTTTGTTCGGAGTAGCCATGTTTGTGCTCTTACTTGGTTACTTTTTTAAGTATGTGAGCGAGCTTACCGAAAAGTCAGTACTATTCCACATGCATATTTTGTGGGTGTAATGTGAAGTTCTATAATATTTGATGTAAGTATTGTGCATACTATCCAGCACAGCCAAATCGTCAACTCGCAACAATATGATCAAATCATTTTATATGACGTCTTCTATGGAAAAAAGGTCGTATTTCGCAAATCACGAAGTAGCTCTCATTAATGAGCGTTTGTTTGTTAATTGGGTAAGGGTTGAAATACAATTTTTATGTGACTTTTTAAGGTTTGATTCTGGAATGAGTTCCGGGGAAACATATAAACGTTGTTTCCAAGCGATCGGTTTCTGAGGGAGACAAAAATTATTAATTGAGAGAAATGCATGAAAAATTTGACAAATGTCGACGATAGTTCATATCGTAGGTAACTACTCTTAACGAAACAATGATTCATATGTTATCTGAGACACTTTACGATTCCAGTGTCTGAATGCTTCCTACGAATAAGTCTTAAAAATTTCTCACCATAAAGCTATACTACCGACACTTACGATAATAATGGAACTATCTATGTTATTGTTCGTACACACGATCGTTTAGAGACGTTATGATCCTCGTTATCAGATAACACCATATTATCTAATAATAGACTCGAGCAATTTGTAGGATTGGTCTTCCCGCATTCAGCATCCATTCGATTACGTAGAGTTACCCGTGCGTCGGTAAAAATTAAGTACTTACGATTAATGAACACTGAATCCAAGAGTTAATGTCGTGCAATTAGTTGATTACAAAAGGATACATGAAACAATTGCATGTTGGCAGACGCCATATAATGCAAGTCTGATGGCTAATGCTAATGGATTATTCACCAGCGGCGAGACACGAGAAAAACGTAGAAAGAGAAAAAGCCAGAGACTGATTTACATTTCTCCCACGCTATTATACGTACTTACTGACAAAAGCAGGCAACTCTACGGACTAAAGCCCAAACTGGAGAGGAGACTACTTGAAAACTTTTACGTAAGTAGTCTTCTGTGGTTTCCTGACTTCCCAGCAACTTTTTATTCTGCGCTTTACTGCATGCTTATGAAATACTTGCGAAAACAACTAAAAGTATTATTGTATGATGTAAGCATTCGGCAGTCTGAGCTCTCTGGTCCTCACCAGCAGCACTTGATTAACTTCAATTAAACTGCCAAGCCTCAAGTATACCATTCCTTTCGTGGAGTCTGAAGTGGCGTCGCGTCACCTCAAAAGCATATTCGACGACACTGCCTCCAAAATCCCATTCATCTCTTCACCCTCGCCAGCTCAGCTTTTCTTTCAGGGGGCACACTCTAACATGATTTTGATTTTAATATTGTATGTTTTAGTAAAAGCAGAAACTGAGGTAGAGCAAATATGAAAAATTACTGATGCTGCAATATGTCATAATATATTACTTATTATGTACTTGTGGCAGGACGTGACGTACAAGTGTACATTCCAGATATAGTGTTTCGAAAGGCCAAGTTAGGACATAATATTACGTGTTTTATCATGCTTCTTCAAACGCTGCTTTATTAACAAATACGTGATAGGGTAAGGGTAACTCGAACTGCTAAAGCGTAAAAGGGTTGACAATATCTGACCAGATTAAGATGGACTATGAACGCCGGCGAAAACGTAATATATGTTTATATGATAGACCTCACTTAAAACACTTAACAACGCAAGTTTTATTTATTTATATTTGGTCAATCGTTAAGGTGCAAAGGTCATCTAAGCATAAAAAATAAATGCTTAAAAATATATCATTAAGCACTTGCTGGGTGGTTTGTGATGGATTTCAAGCCACAAGAGAGAGCCCCTTGCACTTTTCTTATAACATTTCTTGCCTGAAAGAAAGGTGAAGTAGGCGTAGGTAGGTACGTTGATGGTCTGAAAGTGATACGATGTAATATTGCTTGTTTAGGGTGCCTCAGAAAACACACAAATCTTATTACGGTATAGACATCGTGGTCTGGTGATGGTGGATATAGAATTACAGACTGGCTGTAAAAGTAGCGACAACAATGTGTACAAGTTTGTGTATTCCATGTAATCTCCTATGATACTTGGACTAAAAGTTACTTGACTCCCGCGACTCTCACCGCAGGGCCACTTACGTGAGGTCAGAAAAGGCGAGACTCTACACATTGCCATTCACATACAACCTCTCTTGAGAAAGAGGTGTCTTTCCATTCTTATCCTCTTTACAACTATCACTTTCTTGATTTACGTCAGACAGAGAGACAGACAGGAGAACCTCTACAACCTGTCCATTTGACATATTATCACTTTGTAAAAACACATGTTTCCTGAGGGACTGACACTTGCATAGACATTGAGAGTGATCAGTTTACAAGTAAAATATCAATTGCGGTTGTTTAGGAACATGGGAGTGTATGAATATCATCGATGATGCCATCATTATTTCCTGAAGTAATTTGGAAATATTAATTTTTTACATGATCGCAGACCAACCGCACATTTTGCACATCAGTTTCATTTTAGACCCATTTTCGTATGGAAAAGTAAAACAGGAATTGATGAAAGTGTTGCTACAAAACATAATAAATGGGAAAACTTTGCCATTTTCGAACCTTCGAGATTTGCAAACCGCACGAAATATGTAACTGAAAATTTGCCATTTTTATAAGTAAAATTTATTTTCAAAAAGTATCACTTGCAACGCAATCTGCACGTTTTTCTATATGCACAGGTACAATTCCTGACGTATTTATGGGTGAACAGGTGACATGTAAAATTAGAGCATTTTTTGGGGGGGAATTGGAGGAGAAACAAACACGGAAATCTACTTCGTTAGCTCAATTTCCTCCCCTGGCTTTCACCTAAAAAATGCCAAAATCTGACTTGAATAATTTTCAGACAATTTTATTACACAGAAAAAGTCAAATGTCATGAGAAACGCGTGACTTGTTAAACCATGGTCCCTAATTAAGACCTCAACATTTTTTTCCTGCAGTGCACGTCGCTCGTTGCTTCATTACCGTCGTGTGCTAGTGCTAATACAAAAAAATACTGTGGGAGAATGAGTGATGAAAAATGCTTGGAGTGGTTCTATTGTGGCTATTGTGGCGGTGATAATCATGCAAAAAAGCGTTATTTCTTCTTTCGGCGGAAACGGCTCGTGGTCCTTATTACGCATAATCGTAACGTAGTAATTGCTTTCTAGATTTTGTTTGCAGCAACACTATAACGCCGCTCCATCACATAACACCAACACACAGACACATATGTGATTTCCTGTGAGATCTCTTTGCCTTGGCTTGACTGACTCCACATTTTCAACAGTTTACACGAAATGGGATAGTTAGGCCTTTGTGTAAGATGAAACCTATGATTTTGTTATGTCTTGATTGCAAAACTTCAAAGAAAAGCATATATACTCTTCACTCTTGGCCTACAACTCAAGCTTTATTAATTTTTATGCAAATTCAAAGGAAGATTCCTTGGATTAGCTGCTCTATTGGTATCCTTAGCTACACGAACATCTTCATCTTCCCCTCGTATTCTTCCAAAGTTTTCATTTTTGAGGATGTCTTTCAGCGGAGGAGCTCTTGAGTGAAACTTGAATGACTCACAATAAGAACCAATTTTAACTTCGTGAAATGCGCAAATGCTAAACATTAAACACGAAGTAGCGCTTTCGTTGACACCAAAAATGTGCTACACCTCGTCTCGCGTGCTGCGAATGAAAAATTGTCGAAATATAAAGTAGCCCCTCTGCACTATGGATTTGAATGCAACGTAGTTGCTATTATTATTATTATTACTGTCACTGCAGCTGTAAGTTATTCATTAAAAGAAAGTGTGCTAATGTTGTGCGTCATTATTATCCACCGCCATTCATGGTGTCACGCCGACAGTAAGCTCAAAGTTACCTAGAATATCATCATCAAAAAAAGGATGCGTATCTCTATTACATTATTACTTTGAAGCATTGTGTTTTGCATTTGGGAGATGGGGATATTTTGTAGATAAATGAATAGTAAGTGTAGATATGAATGAATTATGAATGTGAACATTCATTCAATACGAGATCAAATCTTCAAGGATGACATCATAAAACACCTGAGATTATCATTATCAATCATAAACTAAGAATCTCGTGTAGCATGTGAAACTAGTCGTTGTGTCTTTCATCAAGACCTAGTTTCAACTTTTACAAAATATCATCCACACGTTTATCCATTTATTTTCCATCTCTCTTTCTAAACCTGCTGGTGTTGAGGGGAGGAAGTCATATTGTCAATTGTGCTGCCACAAAATTCGCTTTTGTGAAAACAGGCTATTGACATTTGTATCGCCTTTGTTTTCTTTAAAAAAAATTTAAATGCTAACAAAATTCACATTTTCAGATTCGGGAATTATTTAAAATACCACTTGAACTTTCTCTGACGGAGCAAGAAACTCGCATCAGTTTGCGTGAGCAGTATTTAAGTCAAACTAAATATGTCAAAGTGAAGTGGACAATCCAAAGATAATTAACATTCACAATGTGGAAACTCCACTGAATTTTAGCTTACACCAAAAGTTGACCCAATTCATTTATTATTCTAGATTGGTTGCTTATCGCTAATTAAAAAGTCTAAAGCCCAAGACAAGAGCTCAAAAACTTGCATTCTTAATGAAAATAATTGCTCGGCCACCTTGACAAGGGAAATTAACGCCATATAGTCAGTGAGCACGCGTCTCCTAGTTATGAGAACGGTTCACCTTTTCTAAATTATTGTGCCAAAAAAAAACTTCCTTTCACAGTTTGCCGAAAAGGTTTTTAGCATATATTTACCTTCAGGACTATATTGCTAAAACATTGCAAAAAAAAGTGCGATCAGACGATCGGTAAGACTTTGTTGATGTGAGAATTGAGTCAGAGAGATGAGCATGTATAATTCGACCGGCATTGTGTTTGGGCTTAATACTTACGATATTGGATTTGGATGCTCAGCTAATGCTGCCATTCACATAAATTTATTAGGCATATTATACCCACGATCCATTAAAGCTCACCAGCATACCACTGTGTACTGTTATCTTATAGACATTTATGTGACTTTTGCATTAAACGAAAATAAACATTGAATTTTTTTCGAAAGTGCAGGTTGTTTATCATATTGAATAGAAAATTATGTGCATTTTCCATGCTCTCAGAGACATGCAACCGAAGACGTGCATCGTGACTACAAAAACCTTCTTGAAACTTGTTATTGCTTTTTCGTCTTCACACTGGTCATGGCTAAGGTGCTGCTACTTTATTACATCATTCAATTAGACACAAAGTTGCATTCACTCACCATCCCGTTTTGCGTCCACAACTCATTGAATTGTTATCCCAAAGTTGTTGCTTAATGAGAGGATCATAACGTAAAGTGATCCGTGTGTGGACACTGTATTCGCATTGCCATGCAAAATGGCCATCGGTATAACTGTATGCTTACGCAATGACTATGAATGCGAGGGTGAGCATTGTCCAATCGACAAAAATGCACCTTCACAACCAAATCACGAAGTGTGAAGAATCGCGTATTTGATAAAAACTTGTCACATCAACGTGCCCTTGCATTCTTTTCCGTGAACTTTTTTATCGGTTACTGTATCCCGACAACTTATACTGGCTTCATATTATTGCCACGCCACGAGGAGCTAAAAAATTTGGCACATAATTATACAGTTCTTTTTCTTGTTAGTTTGAGATTTTCGTTGGAAAAGAGGGTTATTGTCGAAAAGTCATTTGACGATATGGAAACGGACTGAGGAGATGCAGATGAAAGGAGCACAAAACATGTTTCGAACTTTTTCTCGCATTTTACATCCCTCAGCCCCTTTTGCGTATGATTTTTGCTGCGTGAACTTGAGATCGTGAGTGCTTCCATTGGCGTTTGAGCAACGGGAACAATATGATGCTCGTTATTTTTGTTTTCTGACGATTTGTCTTGCTGAGACCGGCAAGTTGAAAGAAAGAAATCTAGAAATTTATGATGTTGCACACATATCGGGACGACGAAGAACACAAGAAAAAAGGGTGAGCAAATGTATGCATTTTATGTATATTCCGAGAAGAACAAAGAATTTCAACTTTTTTTCAAGATTACAGAGTCGGAGACACGACACACTTTGTGAATAAGGTTGCCTTCAACTCTCTTCTCTCAAGCATTTTCGGCACACTCAACATCATCGGAATTAAAATTATGAAGTTTGTGAAGCTTACAAGAAATCATGAATGCGTAATTGATTCATGAAACATAACCATTGTAATAAACACATAGCGATCCTTTTATTCTGCGGAGAATCATATAGTAAATAACTCAAACAAAACGGCAAGAAGGAGACAGCAAAGTGCGAAACAATCCTGTGACGGAGGGAATGCTGGTACCGAGCCCATGAAACATGTCTTGTGCCAAATGCTTTAGAAGCATCATAAATTCTCCTCTCATCTCTAAACACTCCCTCCAAAAAAGTTTCTAGCTGTACATCTAGAGTAACGATGGAGACAGTTAACCGTGACCAATAAACGTCACCAGGCTTATTTTTTAAAAAATTCTGTTAGTACATCGAATCTTATCCTCAAATTAGCATAATGTTACCGCGAAGTCTCGATGAGGAAAATATCTTTCAACTGGTGGATTAGAATCATTAGACCAATATACCTTTCGACTCATCTAACGAAATTGCATCAATCATACAGGCATGTAGAAAGCGTATCTGACTCCGTTACAGTTATCTCTTTATGCAAAACTAATTAATAGATTTTTAGAAATGGGAGCTTACCTCTGTGATGCGGCCAACAGATCCACAATGTAAGGTTCGCATACACTTACAGACGAATTGAATTCATTTTATTCAGCATTAAAAATGTACTCTCAACTACTTGTGTAACCTCAGTTCATTTAATATTACGACAAAATCCAGCGTGAATAAGTTTGTATAAGTGAAAGCACGGAAATAGACCAACAAACACTAAATTCCATTCCACTTCCACCGTGGGGGAAAGCAAATATTATTGTACTTGCTTTTGTCTACTGGAAACTATCCACGTTTCACATAAACTTATTAAAACAAGTCCTCACTCCGTTATAATTCGTAGTAGACGATGCCAGTGTCTCGTCTATTTGACTACTTGCTATATGTGTAGACGGATTTGCCAAATTGCTACCAGCATGACAGGTAGATAGAGTACGAGACTGTTTACAACTTGTCATCCAGACAGGTAATCCTAATTGGGCTTAAGTGAAATGAATGAAGCAGGGGAGTCAGTCAGTAGGTTGGAAAGTGGTAATAAAAATTGAATGGTGTTGACAGCGGCAAGTGTCAGTGCCTCTTCCTTCTTTTCTTATATACCCTGAAACAAGGGAAAGTGTGCAGCTATGCTTCTGATGTCATCCCACTGTTCTCGGTGAAGCTCGAATTTTACAAGAGAAACCAAGTGTATGCACCCTCTTTCCCGCCGAACACGAGCGATGGAAGACGGTGAAAGCAAGAATACGATTTTATGGGAGAGCGGTGAAATCATGATCTTTAAGAAATGAAACAGATATATATGCAAAATGTCCTCGTTCTCATGAACTGTATGTAGTTTAAGACAAGAAAACATAACCATGGTGAATATATATTTTTGTATAAAACACGACTGACCGTTTTTATTCAAGTTTTTAAAAAGAATCATCCACATCCCACGACATGCAGTCAAGAACATGATACAATACAATACACATAACGCCACGTCAACATGAACAATAGAACGGGGCGATTCAGTGTTATATGTTCTGCATTCAAATACACATTTTTACAAGCGCTAAATAATATTAGAAGCTACTTTAATTTATACAATAACGTACTTACATAGGATTTTATATGTTACAGGGGAGGCGCATACTTTGTAAATGTATATAAATAAAGATAACGAACACTTATCCAACTCATGCTACACTTATTTGGCTATATTTAATGTACAATTGCGATAGCTTGTTATTTATGGGGCAACAGTATTTAATTTCAACAAATTCTCTAAGTTTCTCCGAACTTGTTGTTGACACCTAACTCTAAAACGATAATTATATGCTTGTGTTGTGGGACCAGAAAAAACTTAAAGTACACGATAGGTCTAAGCACGACCTTATAAGCTAGAAGATGAGAAACCCTTCTTCTTCTTCAACATAAACATATCTTCCCATTTTGCACATGTACCCCAAATCCGTCGATTTCTGGAGAGATAACTTTAAAACCTTTTAAAGTTCACACATTTTCCCTTGACTTCTTTGTGTTCAGCCTAGAAAACTGCCGGCAAACGTGGCTGTGATAAGCAGCCGATATATAATTGTCTTGTTGTAGTCTATCTTGTGACCTAATAATTATGAGTATAGCGCACACTTTCGTAATCTGCGTAAGGTATTGTATGTGTGAATGTATGCATACTTTTTTAATATGAATACAAATCCGAGTTTTTCTTGAGACGTTCCTTTCCTTCCTGCTTAACCATATTTCACATTAGTTGTTTCTGTTATACTTCATTTGTGATTGAAAAGTTTAAAAGACTTGCTTGCATACAACAATTATAAACTAAAGGGACACGTTGTCACAAGGGTATACAAAACGGAAAGTCTCAAGGATACTCCATACTTATCTCAATTAGTACAAATACAACGGAAAAGCTTTTCTCTCTAGAACTATGTGACAGTTACAAAAATAAAAGAACTACATTCGTAAAAATGTGGAGTAGAAAAGATGACTTCAAAGTTTTTTAGTATGTATGTTGATTATCCAGGTTACATATTACTTTCGAATACTTTATCAGTACGATATGAAAAATTGTCATCGTTAGTTGAGAGTAGAAATCATTGAAATCACTTTTCCACATCCCCTCCATATTTTTTGTCTTATTCATGTTTTCTTTAAATTCAAATGACCACACAGCAAGTCTGTAATTACTAATGTTAAATCTGTCCCCACTTTATTTGTCACGAGGCCTAAAATATTTTTCATCAGTTGTGACTTGCCGTGTGTGAAGTAATGTTTTTTATATCAGCTATGAGTGGTTTTTTTTGCATAAATGTTGAAGGCCATACATTTTATATTATGATCGGCTGGCAAGGAAATAGTTTTAATTTTTTATACCGAATACAGCACTATAAAGACTCGATTATACTATGCGTACGAAATGCTTTTCTTGTAACACTAAATAATATTATATGGATAGACAAGACCAGCGGTAACAAGGCGGATACAAATGCAATGTCAAAGAAAGTATATAACAGTTCTTGGAAGACTCACGGTGCAGGCGTCATGGCAAACAGATACAACCCAACTTTCATCATCATGATCATCCGTGAGTCACTTGTTTGTTTTTTTGACATTTTTCTCTACGTTAGTGTCACATTAAAAACGTTGTTCGTTTTCGTTACCTGTTGACCCTGTCCGCGGAAGCATGTTACACATTTATAATTTTTTGTTTATCTTTTCACTATGGGACAAGGCACTC
>JAQFZW010004276.1:0-10640 GCA_034687055.1 Heteromurus nitidus | reverse complement strand
CAGATACATACGATGGTGATTGAGAGAGAAAATGACATCAGTTCTGCACCGGTAAATCTTCCACAGATGCCAAAGGATATTCTGAAACACACCGACCAGATAAGTATTGAGTGAGTGACGAAACAAATATTACGCCAATTTTCACTTCCAAGCTCAAACTTTTCAACCAATTAATCTTACTTGTTGCCTGACGAGCATGGTCGAATGATGTATTGACACATCGGAAGCAACAGAAAAGCCAAAGCTATGGTAGCTATCACTGTAACATAAAAAAGCATACTTTCGTTAGCACCTTCATGTTTTTTGTCGATTCTAACAAATCTTAGAACTTCATCAGACTCATTTACCTGCGGTGCAGATTGCGAATAACATCTGCATGGAATCAAAGAAGAAGAACATCACTAAAAGGGATATGGAAGCCCCAAGAGGCAGGCATAAAGCCTGCATTGTGTCCAAAGTTTGTACATCTGTATAAAAAACACAAGAATCTGGGTCACAAGTATTATTCCAGTTACAGAAAATCTGAGTAAATGTAAATGCCAATAGCTGTAATTTGTGTACCCATGTTCAATAATATGATTCATTCATTCTTTCACACTCTTCGTCATTTACAAGACATGACCTTGACATTCAAACTGCTATGTTTCAAAGAGTCCTTTCATTCCAAGAGATGACATAAAACTGAGCTCGCTGACAGAAAATATTTCCTTATTTTTGTACGTCGATCAAATCAAACATTGCATTGATTTAATTTTCAACTAAAAGAAGCCTGTTATGAAACATTGCATCTAATATCATGCCGACATGTTTCATTCTTTTCCGTACAAGTTCATGAATCATTCATCATGTCACATGTTTGAAAGAATTATAATTGTGCGCACAAGACGAACACACGCATTCACAATTTTGGAAACAACAATGTGACTCTTAATAATTTGAAATCAAATGTTTAAAAATAGAAGTCAAGAGACTTACTAAAATCTACAAACAAGGAATCGTTAGCTCAGCTCAATATAACTCATTCTCACACTGTCAGTGTCAGTTATTATTGAGTTAGGTACAAAGCAGAGTGCTAACCACGAGTTTGAGTTGCAACAAAATTATCAATAAAGCATTACAACTCAAGCTTATGATAATTTAATCCCTTCCTGTCACATACAAACTACACATCTCTCTCATCTCTCTACTCACACAAAAGTGTCCTGTCATAATGTCAATTGCTTTTGATCTGATCACAAAAATGTCGACTGAATGAGAATACACAATTTTGAACATGCGAACATTTGAGGTAGAAAACCAAGTCGAATTAACGTACTGCTTTCGTTGTTGGGTATCCCAGTCAATTTCGCCAGTTCTTTTTCCTTCTCTCTTTCTCTCGCCTCCTGCTCCATGTTTAACGACCTGTAACAAAGCACAAAGGAGAGGGGTCAATGTCACCACTTGAATCTTTCCTGGATGAGCAAGCATCTTTCACAAAACATTCATGTTCTTTTTATAACTTGAGCAAATAAACAGCAAAGTTCAACCCACTCAAATCAAATCACGTTACGTGATTGCTGATAACATAATTTTGTATTTTTGTCAGCAACACGCAGCCGCTGTTGACAAAAAGGGTAACACTTGAACGAACAAGCACACACACATACCTAAAGCTTCCATAGACGATTAGAAGGATTGAAATTAGGAACGTGGACACTCGCGAGGAGTCCATGATGGCATACGCCCTGGAAACAAGACGAAACAAAGAGAATTTTTTTATTAAAATTATGTGACGAATGTAATTGACACTTGTCAATAAAACTTTCGGTTTGATTGATGCGAGACGAGCACTCATAAAAAGTTATTGTTACACATGTATATTTGGATTGGAACACATTATAATGTGTGATTTTCTTGTTATGTCAATAAATTATAAAATCGCAAACTATAAATACTAGAATATTACCGTTGGTCGTAAAAGATTTATGATGTCGTCGTCGTGCATCACAACACGAAAGAAATATTGCATTGATATTTATTTAAAAATAAAAACTCTTTCTTTCTCAAAGGTCACTTACCACTGATAATCGTTCGGAGTGTTGCTCATTTTCGCAGCTTAACTTAGTTTGGTCCTATGAATACTGACTGATGAATGATGATGATGATTATTTAATGAGAATAAAAAGGTGTGACAGCTAACGGCTAATAACTGTCAGCGAGCGAGTACACCAAAAAATGCAATGTGACAGCAGTAGCAGCGGGTTGAACGGGAGGAACGAGACGAACAGGAAATGTGGAGGTTGTGAGCGAGAAGACGAATGACAATGGAAGGACAGTCAATGAGTTCTCTCCCAAAAATAATCTCCCTTCTCCTCTCCCTCTTTTTTTGCGTATTTTCTGGTGTTTTTCCAGTAATCTGCAAATTGCATAAATTGAACATGGATCATTAACCCTGAACGTTTTAGTCTATGAATATCATTACTCTGCTAAAAGTAATTAAGGGAAAATGAACCTTTTTTATGTTGATCAATTCAAAGCGATGCTATCCGGAGCGAAGGATCTTCAGGGCTTGCAAGCTTTGAGCTTAATTTTAATCTCCAACAAGTTGAGAATATGAACGGGATTTTTTTCTCCAGAAAATTACAAGCTGTATTTATGTAAAGGTCGGTTTTCTTCGCTTAGCTTTGCTACTTGAATGTCGACAGCATCTTCATCATTGGAATAAATGAGAGTTTTTTTTACTTGGTTTTGATCTTGACTCACTGACTTCTAGTTTTCTCTTTGACAAAAATCACTCGTGACGACGACGCCTCCTTAAAATCACAGTTCACAGTCTGGTTACACACTAATGGAACCGGGTTTGATTTTTATATATCTTTCTCTGAGGATGATTACCCGATGATTACTCGGTGTTTATTTTATTTCTTCGCAGAAGAAAAATGCACTAAAGGATATAACGTATATTGAACAAGTATAATATTGCTACAAATTGCTTTAAGGTGGCGAATGGAAAACAAGGTGAAAAGGTGACAGGAACAATAGGAGCAGTTGAATTCTACTTCTAACAGGTATTACTTTTTTTTATTATCAAGGATGGATTCTTTTTGTTTGTTGTGCGAACTTTAGGAAACAATTTTTGTCTTCTAAGAGCACATAATATCGAAGGGAGATGAGGCAGTGCCGAGATTTCTTATAACTCATCGACGAACAAAAATCACGTCAGTCGATCCTATTTGTCACTTTGAAATCAGTTATGATATATAACCTTGTCTTGAGTTGGGTAAGTAACTGATGACAAATTTGATGAACGTTTCCTTTATTGCTCCGACCGAGTGTGGTGTCAAGTGTGTTGAAAACAAAGAAATTATTGCTGATTAGCGGTGAGGTATATAGCTGCTTTGTTGTGTCTTGTGTGGGAAGGGGGGATGGGGAACACACACGTGTTTCTGCAAATTACTCTCTTTCTCTCTCTTCAACTATCACACAATTTCGAGTAAAATCTACCTAAATGTCTTTCCATTCTTTCATTTCTCGTCATTGGAAGTATTCTTCATTAAATTGCACATTGACTTTTTGAGTTTTCTTTTGTCAAGATGACAGTCGCTCGAGCACTAATGCAATTAAGGGAAATGTCTGTAAACACTTTGGCCGCTTCATGATGATTTCCACCTTGAAATCTGCTCTGGAGTAGTTTGTCTTGGAGAGCTGTCTTCACCTCTCGTAAGATTTCCTCCTCACAGGTGACCACCTCTTTCTTTCTTTCTCTTTTCTCTCTCTCACGTTTCGTCCTTTTTCGGAGCTCCTAAAGTGAGCAGAGTCGACTCAACGAGTGTGCCATCTGTAACACGAACAAATAAGAAAGTCGTAAGATTATATTAGAGATAAGTACGCAACCTTTTAACTTAACATTTACCACACCTTTATCCTTCTTCTTTCTCATTAATTGTAGCTACCTTCTTATTGCTTAATGCGCCAATTCCACTTTTCTATAAAAACCCTTTTTCCAAGAAAAATGAGAACAGTTTTTCTGTAGACGACGATCAGAGCGTTCAAAGTTTCGTCGGATATGATAACACAATCCTTAAGTTCATATATGCGTTTTCAAAAAAATATGGCTACTTTCCCCCACCGAAGCTACACTACTGAACTAAATAGGCAGTGAATATTATATGAAGGGAGACCATCATCATCAGCTCCACTTACATTTTGTTTTGTTTGTTGCATCTTGCAAATAAGTAAATGCTAGAAGTAGTTTTCCTAATAAAGCAGTTGGTTGTTAAAAAACTAAATGTACGTACGGGGCAACAGTGCTTCGCTTTTTGCACTGCTCACTCTCTCATATTGCAGTCATACTTTCATAAAAATTGCTTACAATCAGTGCTGCTAGTGAATATTGAAGCCTCTTGTCGAATCTCTCCCTTTCCTTGTGCACCATTGTTGCATTTTTGTTGACGATTTCGAGGATAAGGACATGTATAATGTAAAAATGCATGCAAAATATATGTGTGTGTGCATATGCATACCTCCAACTTTTTTTAAACTGCAATTCGCGTCATTGTCGCGTCGCAGTCGCAACCAGTGCAAACCAAACCACATAACGCCACTTCTTTTTCATCTGCATGCAGATGCATGCAGAGAGAGAGAGAGGCAAGATGCAAGAAAGTAATTTAATGCAAAGGGAAGGGAAGGATGATAATGTAATGTAGTAAATAATAAATGTTCGTCGATATAAAGCAGCATGAATGTTATGTTATGGTTTATACGGTACTTGAAGTACTCTTGTATGTGGCCCTTGTTGTTCCCTTTGCGATTGCGAGTAAAAGTATATATATAAAGTGAGTATTAGAGAGATTTTTTTTCTGTCGGAGTGAAGTGCTGAACAAAATGCCACACATTACTCTCATATATAGCAGTATCGCGATGTGATCACCGCAATCACATCGCATCGACATCATCGCCATCCCTCATAACACTAAAGAGAAGAGCAGAGAAGGAAAGGTGAGCACAGGTAAAACAGGATGAAGAGGTTTCTCTCCGTCTTCACAATTTCAAACACTATATTTCATATCGCCGTTTTCTTTTCCCTTCGCAAGTCCACATTGCTTAAATATACTTGTGCGCATGCTCGCAATAATATAATGGGAATAGTGAAGTGATATGTTGACTGAGGAGTCGAGTTTTGTGTGTGTGCATTTATGGTCTTTCAAGTTAAAATGTATGGGATACAATTAATATACATATATATCCATATCGAATGAAATGTTATACATTTGCACATCATCTTGAATGTAATGCCAATGCGGCAACGGCAACAACATATCAAACTATCTTCGTCTTCTTCTTCTTCCCTGACTGACACGTTAACTGACTGTGGGACGCGGTCGGACGGCCCGTGTGAATAGTAAAAAAATATAATAAAACTGTTGAGGCTTTAGAGTTAGTTTCTTGGGATGTTCGTGTGCTTTATTGAATGCGCTACCTAAACAACAACTGAATGCAGTTAAGTTAGTTTTGTATATTATTATGGTTACTCCGACACAAGGAAAGATAAAACACATTTTCATGTATGGATTTTTCCCTTGAGTGACTTCAGAGTTTTGAGTCGAGAAATAATAATAACAATGGTGAGCGGGCCAGAACAGAGCAGATATATAGAACACGGGCTTATGAGTGAAGTAACGCTTGCAACGTAATTACACATTGTTAATTCTAATTCTTCTTTTGATATATATTGTGCGAAGAAGCTACTTAAAAAGCACATTTTACTGCTAACCCTTTTTCTACACTTTTGCAAAACTACGAAAATGCAATGGGGATGGAGGAGGATGATAAATAATGATGATCCTGATATGCGCTACTGGTTGAATGATGAAGATGATGCAGCAGCATTTTTTTCTTCCTTAAATTCTATCTACCAAAGTTAAGTTGTAAAGTACATTTTACAGAGCCGAACATAACTTTGCATCCAATCCGATCTCTCTCGAAAAAAAATTGCGAATGTAATATATCTGAAAAATATTGTAATGGGATACTGAGAGCTCGATTAGCGATTTAACAGCGTAAATAAATGTAAAAGGCGGATTGGGAAGAAGGAGAGAAAAGAATGATGACGAGGAAAGGAGGAAAACTAATTGGGGGAAAACGATTATAAATGAGTGATGATGATGAAATATTTGCAATGAAGCCCTTTTTCGTAGGATTGAGAAAGATATATTGGTTAGATGCTGCAGAAATAGAGAGAAACTGGCTCAATTTTTTTCAGTTGTGAAATGGGTATAGAATATTTAGTCCACGTTTTCGGCTTACTTTTCAAGTCTGTCAAAAATGCATTTTTGTTTTTGATTGTTCAATTATTCATCAGAGAAGGGAGCAGAGAAAAGATGTATTGGCTATGGTGGTTGATGGCAAAAGTTATAAACTTCTCTAAAAGGTCCTAATTATCGACGGAGATTGAGGTAATTACTTCTGACCAAAAAGATATAAAATGAGCCTAGATTGTTTACATCAACTTTTTTTTGTAAATTGGTAAATTTTCCTCATTTCCTGAACAAGATTTTTAAAATAGTTTTCATCTAAAAAAGTGTACAAACACTAAACTTGTATAAATACTTAAAGATTGAGAAACAAACAAGCAATTCAGTGTGAATGCTGTTTTGAACAAAACCATCCCTTTTCAGTTAACATTTTTTTGTTCACAGTTGGGGATCCTTTTCTCTAATTACAAAGTTGGAAGATTTCGCTCGAAAATGCCTGCATCACCGCGAAAGATATTGTTGTGTTCCTTAAACATACTTAAAATTACAACTTACAACAGAGTGCCAATCTTGAAAGCTATATAAAAATGCAATTGTAAGCTTCAAATCGGCTACAGAACAGTTATCTCTGGCTGACTTCGCCAGAGATTTTGAGAAGATCACATCAAATCGTACTAGGGAAATAAACGTAGCCAAGCAATAATGTAGGATTTACATGATATCTATATATTACAACACAACATAAATGATAACCTCACCTCATCTGCAGACTTTTGATCTCTTTACTGTTTCAGCCAAAGATTACTAATCCAATATTATTACAGCAGTTTTGCCAGTTGTGTGATTCATGTTGTTTTTGTGTAATCAATACCTAACTCTATGTCCCTATCTTATCTTCACCGCCGCCCTTAGTTAATTTATGCGGTATATATCTATCTACTCACTATTACCAAAGTCAACACAGGAAAAGAATTTTCCGGGGATCATGTTTACAACCAGACACCAGAGCAAATGACAAACAAATTCTTTCCTTGGAACTTGGAATCAGTACTAAAAACCTTGGACATTAAATTAACATTAACCTTAATCACAAATGCTTGTTCCGGTCGGTGATAACCAAATGCAAATACTGAAGATAGAAAACTAAAAAAATGTTAAAGATACTTTTTTTGAATACGAGATTTAAGAAATTCTTACTAAAATGTTGCCAAGTGAACTGAACTCGTGTGAGTGGAAACTTTTGAGCAAGTTTGATTCAAGTTGTACTTCTTCGCAACGCACCGGTCGACAAACTGATGAAGTTTATAATTAATCTGTTCAGTAAGTTCAGTTGTGACTAGTGCACTCCACATCATCCAAGTTATGATTTTACTACTCGTAGAATATGAAACTTTTCATTAATTTTGGCTTACTTGGCAAATTCTATCTATTTCATACTCATGACAGTTTATAATATATCCTGATTATAATATTATGCAAATAGCAAACAGCTTTATTTAACTGCAAGACTGGCAACAAATAAAAAGCCATCAAGCCGAAACATGCCACCTTTTCATTTTCAGCTACAGCTCTCTACACTAATGCACAAGTTGCTGTATCGTTAATTCGTTATAAAACTAAAGTTGAATTGAAAGTGGCTAGAAAAACAACACTATAAATTCATACATAATGTATGTGCATAAATAGCTAAAACTGACATAACCGAGAGTGATTTTTGAACTTCACTATAAACTGACGACGATGAGTGTCAAGTTACATATATCCCACAAGTTACAAGTATAGACAGAACTTATTCTTTCAATTGAAAACTTTTGTCCAGAGAAGCCGAGTCAAAACTCGAAGCAAAACAAATATATTCATTCTTGCAAATTCAGATTCAGAATTAATTCAGGAAAAACTTCTCGACTAAACATAGCATTAGCACATGCAACATTTTACCTGTCGAAAATTACATATTTATTGCTTCTACATCTCGCATAATCGATATGATGTCTGTGCTCAAGAATTGATGAATACTGATTGATTTCTTTCTCTCCAGCCATTAACATAAAAACTCATCTCTCGACTACTCCACAGATTCAACATTAGCAATTCAATCCACTCCCATCAAATAATTTTGACGCAAAAAAATCTTTTCCTGGTTTGGTCGGGATCAATTTCTGACGCTTTTTTAAAACTAATTAAGTCATAACTACAGGCAATAAAGTTTATATTAGAGAGGTACTTACTTAACAACTACATGATCAACGACCACACACATTTCAAGTCCGTCATCCATTCCTGTTGGCTTTGGCTTGGCAGTGACTTCTTCATTCCACCAATCATGAATATATAATATTTCACTCCATTTTCGTCTCCAGTCACTTCTCGACTTTAATTTTCTTTCTCTTAATCCCTAATTTTCTCTTTTCCTCATTTCCCCTTAATATTTCTCACCCACGCACACTCTCACAAACAACAACACTGCCAATACTCCATTTTCTATTTACTCGCTCCAATTTCCGGTTTTCTCAATCCAATTTCCTCCGTTGTCCGTCTCCCAACAAAAAACTATATCTCTCAATATTTTCTTCCAACCTGACAGATATCACAAAAAGGCAACAAATTGAACTCAAAACATAATCCAGCACTGTGCTATATTCCTGGAGGAGACCACTTTTCCCCACCATCAACACAAACTCGATTTTATATAACTTTTGTGGCCAATTGTCACGACAATCCCTTGTTCTTTCTCATCCCCTTTATTTTCTACACAATTTTCTCCCAAGTTTGTCGTCGTTGGTAGCTATTTAACACGAGTTCCTCGATATACTCCACATTCATCGTCAATACTAATCCATCAAAAAAACTTCTCTTTTTCCAATCGAGCTAATAATTTTTTTTCTATTGCAGATTATAATAATAATGTATATATTTTTGACGATGAATGGCCTGGCCTGTGCTTCACTAGAGGTCTTGTGGCCGATTAACAATTTTCCCCTTGTGTATCTACTAAACTCTCCTCTCGTCAAGCTTCGTTATAAGAGAGATAGTCACACTTTACCTTTACTCATGTAACACTCACACTCTCACACACAAACATTACATATCTCTCATATTTTTTTTACTGTAAAAAAGGTAGAGAATATACAAGTGCGTTGTGTACGAGTGAGAATGTGTGCGTGTTTGTGCAGTATGTTGCATACAGCCAGACTTGATGTGGTTATATGATGCTTTTATCATCATTAAACTAGAGAGAACACCACCACCACCAGCAGCAAGAGAGTTGGTTCTTTTCTTTCTTATTCACGAACAACGAAGCGAGATAGTCATTATATATTTTTGGTGTGATATTCTATAGAGAATGCTTCTATATGACTCTATACATGGTTGTTTATGATGAAATGGTGTGTGTATTCTACAAAAGCATTCCAATTCCATCGGAAAAAAGGGCCTTGTCTCTCTCTCTTTCTGTCTCTCTCCAACAGCTGCAGTACGTGTGGACGGTGTGGCTTGTAACCGAGTTACCGTCGACGACGACGAGCCAAGCCAGTTCTTATGTTCTTCTCTGTTCAACAAAAAAAGCATAGGGACTCAAATAGGCAGGTTACATTATGTTTGCAGGAAAAGACTAACAGAATATATTCGTACTATTCGTTGGAATTGGATGGAAAGTGCATGATTGCAATGCAATATATACTTGAACATACACGCTCGACTCGGTTGAGACGAGAGAGGGAGAGCTTCACTTTTGTATCTTCTCTACTTTTTTTTGAGGAAGAAGCCTTCTTCTTCTGGGCTTCTTGCAAACGGGTATAGTGTCGAGGAGTAATATAGTGGAAGCATGTCTCTCTCTGTGAGTGGGAATAGGAGCACGAAGACAATTATAATTCAATTCTGCTTGTATAACGAATGGAATGGGAGGACACACGGGTATGAAAAAGGTATGAAAATGGTTGAGCACAAGAGAAGGGATGGATTGAATTGGATTCTCTCTCTCTCTCAGCGTTTTTTTTCTCAGCAGAAAAAAGGCTGTAAATGTAAGTAGTGTCTTGTCTTCTTCTTTATATTGAAGATATATATTATGATGGTGGTTTGGTTGAAGAGATGGAGGTGTGCTGTGTTGTAGTAGATATATGCATTTGATAGGGAGAAGGAGAGAATTCGTCTCGCTTTGGCTGTAGTAATATGCCCATGTACAAAAATTGTTATAAAAAGGAAGAAAAGGCCTACATCTGAGAAAAAAGTAAGAGAACGAAGAAGCCTGAGAACAGTTAGCTGATATACTTTCGCAGCGTTGTTGTTGAGCTTGCAGAAAATGGACATGAGAAGAAGACGGGGACTTGAGTAAAATGTAAATTGGCTCAAGTATATAGGCATATACGTACATATATGTCCAAGCTCGCACGATTGTTTCATGTTCCTATT
>JAQFZW010004275.1:0-10651 GCA_034687055.1 Heteromurus nitidus | reverse complement strand
CATTTAACGTAATGTATTTTTTGGCGACGACAGGGGGGGCTTAAGCCCCCCTAGCCCCTAGCTAAATCCGTCCTTGCGAGGAGACACGAGACTTGTCATTATCCCTTTAGAGTACATAAGTGCTACAATGCAACTTATTTTTTCGTTCCCACTATGTCACTGTCAATCTTCGTTGACGTTTTGATAACAACCCTGAGAAACTGAGAGAGTAGGTATGAATCATTTCATTTTCGATTTTTTTTGCAAACTACCGTTTTCCTACCAGAGAGCAATTTATGCTAGAGGAACACTGTCAGCTCGTCATCTCAAAAATTCTTTTGGCTATTGCTTTTCACGGCGGACGACAACAACGAAGCTAATCTGCAGAGGATTTTCACAACGTAGAGGCGTAATAGGTTAACTATGACACGTTTCGCCCATCACAAATTGAGTCCCTATTAAAGTCATCTTCATTTCAATGCTCCATCGCCTGTTTTGTTGACCAATTTTCCCTGGTAAAAAACAGCGGAAGAGAAAGAATAAAGAAGCCATGTATTTCAAAGTCCTGTCCTGATTCAATACAAATATTTGATGGATAAAAGTATGTGGATGTAGCGCATTCCCGGTAGGAGTATTTTTACGACCCATTTAAGACACAAGGGATCAAGACCATTGAATCATACTATGAAGAAGATATCAAACACACATACCAAAGTCATCATCGCATTTTCCAAACAATGCCATTTTGAAGTTTGTGTTTACTCCCAGTTGAAAAAGTGCAACTTACACATATTTGATGCTCCGTTGAGTGAGTCTTGGTGGCACACAAAAAAATCATATTGTGCATTGTTACCCAAGATGATGATGACTTGGGATTCGATGCCATAACCATGACTTTGGGATTAAGGTGTATAAAAAATGGCTCATTGCGTATTACATCTCTCTCACTTGTTGGCACAAAAGTGCACTTTTAATACCTGAAGAAGTTTTTGGGATTGAATGCACAATGAGCGCAGGCAGAAGTGTTCACTATTCGAATCCGCTTATATAAGTAATGCGCATTTTTTTCCTCCTCGTCCTCACATAACAAACTTTTTTTTCTTCATTTTGTATTGTCAGAGATGTAAATTGAAGGTGGGGATGAGGAATATGGTTAATGAAAAATTTTATGAAGTTTTTTTTTGTAAAAAAAACTAAACCACACGAAGTAGGCTTCTCCCTCATCCTTGATAAAAAAATATGTTGGTTAGTGTGGTGTTTCGAGAGAGAGAAGTAATTTATACCGTTCAGTTTGCCTACGCAAAAAGAAGATTGAGGAAATAATGGAAAATATATATGAAATTTTTGGGGATAATGTGGAACAATGTATGAAATATGAGGGTGCGTTTTGGACAGATGTTGGTTAATTCAGAGAATGCGCTCTCGTGTACCTATACAAGCACAAATTCCTGTGAAATATTATTGACAGAACGAGCATGTGCTCATTTAGATTTCGGTTGTGAATTTGTGAATCATGACAAAATTACTTATCTTTTAGGAGAAAAAAATGGAATATTGGAGGTGGAAGAAATGAATGAAGAGCAGATATATGGTGAGATGGTGAGAATGAGAATCTCACGAAGAGAAGATTGCCTGGTTCCTCCTTATTTTCATGAGGATGGGCTACGCGCTTTTAAGCTAAATGAAAAAGTATAATATTGACATGGAAAATGACGATGAGAGAGGAGAAATGGGAAGAAGATGAAGTGAAAAATATGGATGATGGTGAACTAGATTCCAATTTTTATTATTGACATCACGTTCTGTTCTGACTCAGTTTCCGCTCAACTCACTTAAACTAACAAGAGAATTGTTGAGTGTGAAACGTGGAAGAGCAAATATATATGTACCATGATGATGATTCCCTTTTTTAGTGCACCCAGAGCACAAAAAATTCTAGTGACAATACACAACAATTTGAATGGGTAGGTGTGTGCATTGCAATCATTTGCGCCACGCCATATTGCATGGCAGATACGTAACGTTACACTTTTTCGCTCAAGAAACGGTTCATTTCAGTCGTGCAGGATATGCGGAGGAAGAGCCGAAAAATGTTTTCTTCGTGGGGGAAGATGTTTTTAAGGCACTAAAAACTTTTTAGTGTTGTGCCAGTGACATACCTTCGTGAACATAAAGATTGATTTAATGACAGTTCTGAATCATCTGAATATGAGTTCTTACGCGTTTATACTAGAGACGTTGGAAAAAATCATGGATACAACTGTACTAACACCAACCTATTCCCACTCTTACTCAAATACGATATCAAAAACTCACCTAAGTGGAGTAATTTGATCTGTATTGATGTAAATTAGGAATAATGCTTTAACAGTTTTGGGGAACGTGTAAGTTACTCAACTTTCTAGAGTCTTTAAAAATAAGCTTTTCACATGTTCCGGTTGATTTTGTTAGAAAATGAATTAGCGTTGTTTGGCGCATCCCGTGATCCATTCCCGTTTTGCTTCATCATAAGTATTCACAACCTTCAATCCGAATCATCTGGAATTAATTTATGATACTAGTTTTTTGTCTTTCGTATTCATACTCACGACTTGATCATTAATTATTTCTTCGTCGGTTCCCCTATTCCAATCAATTTATTATCAAAATACAAAATACTACAATAAAAATTAATTGCTTCTTCAACAATCATCTATAGCTTTCCTCCTGTCAATTCAATCAACAGTAAAAACAAAATCTTTCTTCTTTTTGCGTCACAACTCCGTTGTGAGAGATGATGATGAGATCATTATCAGTCATCTCTCGGTTCAATTCATTTTTGTATTGTTTTCTCCTCTCCTGTGTGTGCCCCACTTCCATTTCCTAATTCTAATTCCTCTCTCCCCAGTTTCGCATTACACGGCACATCTCTCCCTCTCTCTAATAATTCCCCATCTTGTGCACATCGTAATTAGTTTAAATGCTTGATATAAAACGATGATGATGATAAAATCACGATCCCGTAAATCCGATGTGCACATCGCACCGCTCACCGAGAAAAAAGAACTTTATCACTCCTTCTCATCCTTGAAGGATTTATGATACATTAACAGTTTTCGAAATAAGATGAAGAAAACATTTGTACGATGTCGATGGGAAGGGATACACTACACACATATGTATTTCACACACTTGAGATGTTTACACCGTGTGGGTATGTAAGGAAAAAGTAGTGATGTTAAATACCATTTGCCCAAACAGAAAAGGAACTATTTAACGGATTCTTCCCCCCTGTATCATGATCATAAAGAGAAGTATATTCTCTTAAGAAGTTTTCGCAAACAACAGGGACAGAGAAGAGCTCACATATTTCATCAAGTTGATCTCCTCATCAGATCATCTTCTTCCCTCTACTCCACTCGAACTTCGTATGGGCGTGTAATGGCAAGCGCGATGAAAACTTTGCGCTAGGCACAAGTTAAGGCACCATGCTGCTCTTACGACTGATATAATACGTTGGAGATTTTCGAGAAGGGAAATGTTTGAAAAAAAGAGGATGATGATGATGATGCTTACATGCATCACGGGAAATTCGACAAGCACGCGTTTTAATCGCAATCCTCGATGCAGCTGTAATTGTAATTGTGAAGTATTACGAAATGAATGAATCTAAGTTGGCAGACTTTTGTTGTTCCTCAAAGATTCCTTCTATTTAATCAGCGATGTCCATCTAATTTCCTCTGAACACCGTGTGCATATGGCGATTTTGATTTTCCCCGTGTCAGAATGAGTTTGCAAATAAATTGAGCACTAAAGAATGTATATAGTTTTGGTATAAGCTCATGCCGAAAAGGTGTAGCACATCACTCCGAAGAAATTTTCGCGTTGACTTTTCGATTCACTTGTCTTGTGGGAGGAATGGGAGGAAGCATGCTTTAGAACGCCGCCATCATTGCAGGTGTGTGTATGATATAACAAAAAGAGGAGTATGATGTTTGATAAACACGCGTTATAAGCAATTTTCAGAGCTCACTCTGAACTGAACTTGTATCGTCCATTAGCACATATTGCGTGAGTTTGCTCATTTCCCGAACAAACCATTTATTTGTTCCGGTTGGCCAGGCATGAAGGAAAACAGCTAGATATGCGAAAAACAAACTACACACACAACGAGCTTTTTAAATGAGCTGTACATTTCATTTTGTGGTAAGAGCGAGACAATTTGGAGGAAGAATAATGTGTCAATGATGTGTCCGAAATCTGTGCGAAAATTGCGCTGTTACGGAGTATTGCAAAATGACATATTTAAGAGTTAGTGACAAAGAGACGTATAATAAGACTCGGGAAAATTTTAGGAGCTTTAATTGCGTCCAATAATGTACTATTGAATAAGGCGTAAGGACAATCCAGACCTGTAGATAAAGGAAAGCAGACAAAAAATTATGTGAAAATTTTGGCAACGTCGAATCTAGACATTACGACAAATTAATCTAATATTTTATAACTAAATGTATGTGTCCTTTAGTTAATCCATTGTTGATCTTGCTACCGAAGTCGAAGTAGCAAAAGGGAGCAAAAGCCAAATTCATATTTTATAAAAGCTCTGAAATGAAAGCAATGCCCACCTTTTTATATCGGTGAATTTTTGGCAAAATCGTCTACATTCAGATTCACAACTTAAATATCTTAAGTCAACAATGCATTGGCTACGAACGAAAATGAATGAAAGTGGCTTGTAATTCGGACGATGTGATACCAGAGGAATGCATAGATGTTGATGAGGAAGTCGATGAAAACGCCGCAATAATATGATTAACACAAATCCGAGTAATCAATGTGAAAAGGAGGAAGAATTTCCCTTCAATCCCCTGCCAAAAAGGAACTCGCAGGTACTCGACGAAGGAGAAGCCGTATTTTTTATAAATACAGCGTTAACGGAATCTCCCGAAACAAGTTAAAAGCTTGCATAACTCCTCATTCCCTACGTTTTTCTCCTCAATTTTTTCAAATTTGGAGCAAACCTTAAAACAGTATTCTATCGGGATTTTTATGAAAAATGAGTAATAAAAGTTTACATGTATTTCAAGCTCCGCCAAATTACATTACATTACTCTGCATTTTATGAAGCGAACTATGAAAAATGGATTCTCCTTCTCTCTACCTAATGATCTACCTTCCGTCTTCCACTTAAGTGAAGAAAGGCAATTTATTTATGCATGTACTATGCACGGTAAAGATTTTTTCGAAAAGCAATTAAACACAGTAAACCGCTAAGCTATTCTTCAGTCTTCGAACTCCGCTCAAAATCACTTTGCTCAGTTATCTTTTCAGTTTTCGCGAGAAAATACGGACGCAAAAAGAGAGAAGCTGTTTGCGAAAAAGTAAATTAATATCGATTCTGTTGGAAAGTTTTAGCTCGTTAGTCATTTTCTTACATGACGCACACGTCATATTATTAACTGACTTGCTCTAGTTTTATGTTCATCTATCCAGCTGTGTTGTACCTGTACAAGAAGAAGCAGTGTGGTTATAAGGAACACAGTTCTTTTTTTGCTGCAAATCATAAAACATTGTGCACCTTGGTAAAAAACGGGGAATATGAATCATTTGGAGATTTGATCAAAATCGATTTATATTAACCACTCTGAGGTCATCTCTGTAATAAAAACGTTCACTTTAATAACGAGTTCTAGAATCATCGCTGAGAAGAAAAAAATCAAATCAGTTCAGTTCAGTCATTTATCAAAAAAAATTGCCCATCACTAACAAATAATATTAGGACTGATCAATATTTAAAAAGGAAAAAAGTAGATGTGGACCAGGACCAGAAATAATTATGTGACTAGTTCAGCAAATCGAATAATACATTGAGGATGAGTGATTGCTGTGGGTGCGCACGTGATGCTTTGATTTGCATAGTGAGTTTGTAGTTTGTGTGATCGATATAATCATAATCCACTTTAAGTTAATTTGTGATGACAGATCAGTCATGCACAATCATAAAGAAGACGACGAGCTTCATGGAAATGGTGTAAGTTCGATGATTGCTTTTTCGTGATATTTCATTTTTCCTTAAGTGTTAAAAAGTTCCTCTGTCTCTCCCTCTCCCTCTCTGCGTAGTGCAGTGTTCGCTTGACATGGCTGACAAAACGTGATGAAAATATTTCAGTGAAAAAAAATTTGAAACCTGGCAAAGCTTGATCGAGGTCGTGCTACAAATAAATAAAAAAGATTATGGATACTCTTTAGATAAAATTTTATCAGTTTTTTTCTGTTTCTGGAACACAAAATTACTGTGTGCAACACGCCAAGAGTTTCACAGTTGATTACCTACCACACGACGAAGATTTTAGGATGATGAATCTTGATCATCTCCTTCTCAAAACTCATAAATCCTTCTTGGCTGCTTAGTTGGCTTCAATAAATCCAGCTAAATTGTCACAAGTTTTTTGCTCCTTTTATCGCCGTCAATCTTCTTAATCGACATCTCTGAAACTCATAGCCGTCAAGGAAATCAGCTTTTTTGTACTAAGCACTTTTTGGGCTTCTCAAAAACATTATATATCAAGAAAGCGAGACTCTCATTCAATTCTCATTCACAAATGATTACCTATGCGGATGAAAGTGTAAGGAAAAAACTTCTCTTCTCATATTTCACATTAAAATCAACAAAACTACATCAACATCTTGTCATAGTTTATGAATGCTAATCATATACGCTGCGCTTTGCCAAAATCGTATTAGCAAATTTTTACTGCTGTTGTAGCAAAAAAAACGCGACTTTTGGAGCCTAATGAAAAGTTGGAAAATTATTATAAAGGATTCCATGAAGAGGTGGAGTTTGCACAAAGTGGAATTTAGCATAATAAGACAAACTGATCGTCTCAAAGAAAATCAATTAATTTTTTTCCCTGTCAAATTACTTGAGCTTTGAGTTTAATCAGAGAAGGCTTATCTCTCTCTCCCATCATATAGTCAGCATATAACAGAAACATAATTTACTTCGTGCTCTCTTCACGAAAAACTGTGAATGAAGTTCAAAGAGGAAGAGCATTTGTTCATTCAAGAAGAAAAGAAGTGGATTAGCAAAAAAATCAAGTTTCTTATGCGAATTCATTTTCGTCTTCGTTGAATCAATACTTTATTATTTCTGATGGTGAGCGTAAGGCGAACCACGCGCTGTTGATTGATGGTAATTGTCAGTTAATTATCTTTCCCCACTTTATTTGCTAACTGTGGACAAATTGATGGCGCTGTGCACACAAACAACTTGGGATGTATAAGGTAGCGCAGTCAATAGTCATTCATGAGTAGTACAAGGTATGCATATCGCTCGTATATAGGTACTTTATGTACGTAGGCATAATAATTTCCTTTGTGTGTGCAACTTTGTCTTATCTTAATTAACGATAAAAGATCGCTGAGCTGAATTCATAATTTTGTATTCTCTCTCCGTCTCGAGACGCTGAGAAATTACGAGCTCGCGTCCTGTTCTGCTCGTGACAACAGTCAAACATGGAAAATTCCATTTGTAAACTTATAATTTATTAAATCTCGCAGAAAAAAAACTCAAAAAAATGCAAATCCATAACCGAAATGTTGACAACGAGGAGGTATGCATACATGTACCAGTACGTGCGGTACACTTCTCAAGAATTACGGGACTTCGAAAATATAATGTACCTTGGCACAACCGTCTTCACTTTACCTGAACGAAGAGGAACGTGACAACGTGACAGTATTAAATGTCTTGCGTTTGCATGTCTCGCATAGCAAATGAGTATAGGAGACACACGCATATGAGGCGACTACCTACTTTACTCGTGGAAGGGCCATTAATCTTCCAGTTTTCTCTGAGACGCACACAAAGACACACTTGTTGATCATCTTCATCATGTCAAATCCCTACGAAATTATTTATCTTATCGTAACTATCCTTATCTCATCACAGAAAAAAGGATACTAAGTAATGGTGCATATGTTTCACTTTATCATGACCTGAACTAGGAAGTGAATGAAAATTGTCCAACGAACATTTTGCACGAGTTGAGTATGATTCATTTGGATTAGGCTTCATTATGACATCCGCTTGAGAATACCTTTTTTGTCAAAATGTTTCCTATTGTGTGTCTCCATATTTTGTTTCGTGGATATATTTGTTCTGCCACGTCTCATCCGGTGGAATGGAGTTTTTGGGAATGTGACAAAACTATGATTTCCCCATTAGCAATTCGCATCACAAATCAATTTACAAGGAGAATGTGGGAACAGCATGCAACTTTGTGGCCACCTTAAAAATATGGTTACGGTTTTCGTGTTCCCTCTCCTCCTCCTCTCTCTCTCTCAACATTATTTTTGTCAAGTGTAGTGGTCAGGGTCGGACGATCCCTAATTTTCCAGATGCGTGCTTCTCTATCGAAAATTGTTTACCTGGCCTGGGCACGTATATCCCATTCATTCGTCATAACCACTTGTGGTTTTAGCCACTATTACCACAGATAAATGGTTAGCGATTCCCTCACGGATAATGGGCAATATAATGTTCATTCTACTGACCAGATTTTTCTGGTGTTTGGTGATATGTGATGATGACGGAGGAGGATATTTATTGAAGTGATTCCGTAAACCAAGTCATTTAGAAGGAATACATTCATGTTATTTTCTAAGGCGCTTCCCGATGTCCTGAAACAATTATATAAACATTTCTGTTGATGGTGAGAAAAAAGAAAGAAAAAAACTGTCTTTCGTGCATGACATAATGCCGACTATTTTTACTGTTTCTGATAACATTGCGGAGATTTTGGCTTCTCTTTTTTTCAATACATAAAAACCGTCATTCTTGTATTTGCTTCTTGTCTCAATATGCCACTCACTCAATCTCTAGTTAACGTCTTCTAGTACCTAAAGTACGTCATGTAGACGGTGTCTTTTTTGTATCATGTACCATATTGTAACAGTACATGTGTCTCTTGTGGAAAACAAGTTGAATTAAAAGGGTATTAGGGAAGAAGGAATTTGTCGTTGGGAAAAAAGAATCTAGAAAAAAATCTATCCGGGGAGCACGGAGTTTGTTGTCGTTGTCATTGTCAAGTTGTAACCGCAGTCATGCGTAAACGTCACAAGAAGAAGAGTTAGGCATACATGTGAAAGCACATGCACACTTTATGTATTCGTCATCATCTTGTCATAATATCCTCAAATGTGATCTCCTCTCACATTCGTACACACGTTTTTTTTTCAACGTAAGTGTTCCTCCGCATCTTAATTTCCTTATCAGCTTCCCGTCCACCGGCAGATCTTAGGAAAAAAGATAGAGTTGACTTTGACTTGAACATTTCCCCTGAAATGAAGTAAGTAGTTTTCAAGATCATATCTCTGATGTGCATTCTTCTCCACACCTGCTCATTTTCCTTCGTCTTCACATATCTTCCGTGAGTAGGAGCAATAATAATATAAGCGGAGAATGTCAATGGAAGAATGAGACTCATTTTCACTGTTATTATGCATATTAGCTGTCGCATCAAAAAGCACTATTTTTCACAAAAGCCAACAAGAACAAGATTAAACAAATGCTTTTTTATGAAGAAAAAAAGAGCAACAACCCTTTTTTGCATCTTTCTGCTCGTATCTCAAAACTCTCGGCTCTCCTTCGAGAAGAAGCTTGTGGGGTGGTGACTGCTGATTCTGTCTGGGATACCGACTAAAAGCCTTTAAAAAATATTCGAGTGAATGAAGGGATATAGTGAAAAAAGCTTCCTTTTTTATTTAAAAAAAGAATATTACATAAATAAATAAGGAAAGCCTCCTGCCAACCCTTTTCTTTTCTTCGCGCAGAGATGATAAACGCATTACGCGTGTTTTTATTATGCATGTGTGTACTTTTCTTACCTGTTATGCGATGATCATCATGATCATCATTTTTCCATTGTGTGTGTATTTTCCTTTCTACCTTGAACTTCCCTTATGGAAAAATGAGGGATGGATGATGGGTGGGAGGAACACACATATGTCCCACTAACTGTACCAAAATGAATGGAATTTAATGATGATGATGAGGATGAAATTCTCTCTGTCGCCGCGTACAATATGAGAATTTTATTTTTCTGATTACCATTTCATTTCCCTTCTGTTTTCCTTTCATGCAAAAAAAATTAATCTCTATTCAAATGACATTTTATTCATCTCCATCTCTCTCTCTCTCTCATTTTTTATCCTTGTTTAATTGAGCAGCTTCTTTTGAATTTCTCGGATGAGGAGACAGATAGATCCAATCAGGCCAAGGTGAGGAAGACGACTTTTTTTGGAGTTTCCTTCCGTGCCAAATAGTAATATCGAAGTTGACTATTTTTTAACTTCATTCAAATGTCATTTCATCCTCGTTCCTTATTGAATCATTACTCAGCTAATATACGTGTGAATGTAATGTGATTATGAAGGGACCAAAGGAATCCTTAAAGGAAAACCTTAGTATTCATTTGGAGGCTGCATGCGAAGCCACCATTTCCGTTTCAAAATTTACTGGATTTTGAATGTTGATCACACGAAACAGCAAATTTAGTTGCTTAACATGCGCCATCGTTCATCAGAATATTCAAAATTAGCTTGAAATGTATCAG
Source organism: Heteromurus nitidus (assembly GCA_034687055.1). Classification (NCBI taxonomy): domain Eukaryota; kingdom Metazoa; phylum Arthropoda; class Collembola; order Entomobryomorpha; family Entomobryidae; genus Heteromurus; species Heteromurus nitidus. Next base: position 77 of record JAQFZW010004275.1, on the reverse strand, counting down.
GTTTAGTTTAGTTTAGTTTGGTTTTATTCAAGTGTAAACGATTTCAGGCGGATTTCATACATCCACTTGTTCTCCCA
>JAQFZW010004274.1:0-10658 GCA_034687055.1 Heteromurus nitidus | reverse complement strand
CTCCCTACATTGGACAGTATCGAGTTATAATACACGCTACATCTGATCCAGCGTTAATGATCCAGCATTAAATGCATTGAGTCCGTTAAGTTAATAATAACGGAACTACGTAAAACGGACAAGTAAATATTTACGTTTTATTACTTGATAAATGGGAGGGTGAAACAACTGCTGTCCGATTATATGTTGCATGCACCTATGCACCTTAACAGGAAAATACAACATATAGGAGCTTGGTTGAAAAATGATCTCCGTCCGGTGTATGTTTTGAACAAGTTCAGGCCCGTACGGTCATAATTTTCAAACCTTTTAAGCGATTTTTCGAACTTTTCGAAACTTCCAGTGACTTCGAAATTTTTGGTGATTTCTCGAGTTTTTGGAAACCATTTCAGTGGTTTTTCGAATTTTCCCGAACTTTTCATGAATCACGCTGAAAATCACTGTAAAATGCTCAAAAATGCACAAGACATTGAAAATTTTCGAAAAGCTCGATCCTACGATTTTGAACGCAAAAATTTGCGCGCACGCTCTTACGCGCGTGCACAAGATTCTCACCCCACAACTTTTTAGTGATTTTTCGAAACTGTGTGGGACCGACACTAAAAAACCGTATGATGCAAACTTCTAACCACGACCGGAATTTTCACGCTTGCGCTTATTTGAACAATTTATAAAGTTTTAACAATAGCCGAATACATTTTGTAGGTATCGAATATTGTTAGCAACGGTAACTTTAGAAAGGCCGTACAATTTTTTGGGAATCCAGGGCCGTCCGCGAGCTTGCTGCGGCGCTGCGTGTACTTTTTGACTGCTTTCAGTTTCTATACTATTGCGGCCGAGGCTTGTGAACAGGTGCTTTCTATCTATCTTTATGAGTTGAATGTTAATCATAATAAAATTAGAATGAATAAAGCATTGCAACAAATTACATTACAGATGGCTACTTTTGAAAGTTGGATTTCAAGGGTAAGTTTGGAATACGAAGGATGTCCCAGCATAATTTCGACTGGAGAACTTACAGTAGTTTTGCATGAAATTCAAGAGAAAAGAGTTGGAATCACGTGTGGAAAATTTACTCTTACATACGGCATGGTGACGAGCGTTAGTTTTCCACATTTTATATATCATATAACTATAGCCTATATTAGAACGGATGACCTAAGTACTCGCCTATTGTGATAATAATAATTTACTCAGATACTCGGAGTTGTAATGACGTACTTCCTCATTTGCGTTCAATTTCGAGTTGACATGGGTGGAAGGAGCCAATCAATGGATTACTTTATTTAAAAATTTGACGCGACATGAATTGCTTGTATTATAATCAACTTAAACAATTTTGTTCGACATTTCCTAGTAATTGTCATTCATTTTATTCGCTTATTCCTATTGGCTGGAAGAGACCACTTCGTTAAGTTTCACTGGAAAAATAAAATTACATGCATAGTATATGCGCGTGCTTTCATTGCTTTCTCCACATGTTTTTAGATTTTTCCATAAACATCTTTCATCGACTACATTTCATTGGAAATGGAATTGAAAAATGCTTGTCAGCGACCAAGATTGAATATATTTAATGTAATTGCATACCTTATACAAATATGTACTTTGAATTTAACATGTGAAGCCGATATAGACTTATGTCATGTGTTAAATGCGAAGTATCAATATGATTACTACTTTCACTCTCAAGATATTTGAGAAACGATTGCTCGCTTTGAATATCATTCAGAATCCACTAATCCTATGTCTACTACATGTACGAACATACATACCTGCTCTGTGTGTAAACCAAAAGGTGCACATTAATATATGAAATGAGCAGTGTATGATTCTAAACTGGGTACTTGGTTTTAGCTAATAACTTTCGCGCGACTTTACTTTCATCTTCAATCCAAATATTCGTCGAGCAAGAGCAAAACATCATAATTCACAAACCGAATGCCAGACCTGTCTACTAGTAAGCTGTCCATTCCGAAAACTCTGCCATAGAGCAATGACATAATATGTTGAAATGGTTATATTTCATGACACTCGTGGCAATTAGCTTGATGAGTTTTACCGTCTGGTCGTATTCAAAAAATACTTCATTTACAAAACGACAAAATGTATCTCTTATTCAACTAAAAATCCAGGTGAGTAATCTCAAACCAGGTTATTCAACTTCGGTTTCCCTCAAGTTCCACCCACATTCCCCTTACATTACAACATTTTTGCAAGTAAGAGCTACATACGGCTTGGTTGTTCGTCTGTTTAAAACTTGAACAAAACGGTTTGATTCATAGATAGTAACAAGTTGTCAATATAATTCGTTCAACTTGCCGGTTTCCAAGCAACTTTAGGACGTAGAAAAAGGGTTGTAACTATGCCACCAGTCGTTTCTAAAACATAACTATATACATAAAATTCTAGAGTGAATTCAACTTTAAAATAAAACAGTTTCCTGCATAGTAATGAAGAAAGTAAAAATAATTTTAAACAACCGATGGATTTTGAATACTTTGGTTTTCGTGCTTTTGTAAAATAGATTACATTGAAAGCACAATGTTAAGATGGAATTATACCTGAAAAACGACCCACGCGTTATTTGCAATTATTTAAGACATACTTTGGAAAAGCTTTCCGATACAAATTTGATTTAAAAGACGATTCGCTCTAGCTATTCCGTAATCGTAGAATTCAACAAACCAGACAGGATTTTCGAAAGGTGCGACAACGAAATTTCTCTCATTCTGCAACGCCTCTCACTCAATTGATCAATTCAATTTGAAACTAATAGTGCAAGCAAAAGTTTTGGGAAAATGTTGCCGAATATTTTGAAGATCTCCTTTTGGGCTTTTACACTTCAACTTCAACTATTATACTTTTCACATTTTGTTACTAACTTCGTAATTATACGCAGCGGTTCATTCCACGATTTGTACGACAAGAGTATTGTTCCCGGTCGAGAAAATATATTTAGTCATTATTTAAACGGCCCCAGGCCCCAAGTTGGACCCCAATCAGACATTCTTAACCTTGACACTTACTTGACTCCAGTTAAAACGTGTTTGGTTCACATCACAAACTACGAAGGCGTCAATTTCCAGCCTCTCACTTTCCCGGTAATCCTAAGAGAACCAAGACCATTTCTCATGATATCCAACGGATCAAGCTCATACGAGGAACGTTTATTTATGGGGCCAAAGAATCTCAAGATGGGAAATATATCGTGGGGAGATCCATGTCCGTTTTCCTCCCTGCTCAGAGGTAGGTTGGGACACGAAGCAATGTGTATGCGAATCAAGTTTTTTCAATTTCTCTCGAAAAGCCGACCGTGGCACTGTTTTGCCACTGTTGCGTTACACATTCCACAATATTTATACAACACGCCTCTGGATTTTGAATCGGATGGCAACAGACATATGTTAAATATTTACAAGTACGAAACGATTTTCATGGTGACAGCGATAGAAAATAGTAGAGAAGAAATAGGATATCCAATCTACCGTCAATTTTTAAACGTGCCGGCATCCGACAACAAGTTAAACATTCTGGTTGAGGAAGAGAGCCAATTGCGACATAAGCTGGAAGGAAATCGTAAATACTTGGAAAACTGGATTTCGAATGATGAAAGTGACCAAAGTTATGGGCTGGGCTCCCAAACCATTCACAACTATTTGCTATTGATAACCCTCCGAATGCAGGTGCTTCAACCTCCTGGAACAGGGGTAGTCCTCGATGTATCCTTCATGGCTTATCTCAGGATTTGCCTTTCGTGCTTCTGGGCCGACTCAAACCTCGCAGAAATGGTAAAAATCTCCAAACACGAATTGAAGATGATGAGTTTGGACACTTTTATTTCGAAACTGGATTCCTTTGAGAACTCAACGAATCAGCGAATTCACTTTCAGTTCAGGGGTGATGATGACTTTGGAAATTACGACATGACCACCCACATCCAAGAGTGTGCGCCTCCGAAAACAACAACTGAAAGTTCGCATGAGGCGAAATTAAATCTCGCTTTGAACGGTTACGTCAGCGTGCTGACTTACGCTGTCCGGAATTACAGTTTTGCGGGACATTTTCAAGAAGGCGGCATGGTAACATTTCTTTGTTCAAATGGACAAAGTGTTGGGACGAAGATCTTCCACGAGTATTGGGGCAGAGTTACGCTCAAATTGAGGATGACAAAGGCATTCGGAAGCAGATACTACTTCCTTCCGTTTCCAGTCGACGACGCCAAGACGTCGTTCCGATTCGTCAGCTGTGGAACGCCATCTGACAGCGATCTGCCATTTCACGAGTTGGTCTACATTTTTGACGTTTACATTTGGGGATTCTGTGTTGCGATTATAATTCTATTATTTCCAGTGGTTATGGAATTAGGTGAAAGATATGAAGCACGCATGAGAAATAAAACGAAAACAATCTTGCTCCAACGGACTTCCCTTCTCCAACGGATAGTGAAGAAGATTCCTTTCGGCAAAATAATGCAGCCAGTACGAGCCCTCCTGGAACAAGGAGACGCGTTCACAAATTCGCAAGTGAGCAGCTCTCCACTTCGAGTTACAATTGCAGCTTTCCTCGTTTCCGCCATTATCCTGAGCAACGCGTACAAAAACGACAATGTTTACAATGTGATCGCTCCGAGGAGAGTAGTTCCGTACGAGTTGCTCCCTCAGCTGAAGCGAGACGGCTTCGATATATTTTCCCGCGTCGTATCCTCTCGCCCCCTTGCTACTATGTTCGATACAATCGAGTGGAAGAAAGAGAACGCAACCTTTTCGCTATCCAATGGTGGCCACGAACTGAACTTGTGTTTTTCCGGCACATGCCAACGTTCGTCTTTTCGGGATTATCTCGTCAGCGAACTCGAAGATCTACGCAGCGAATTTGAAAGGGACTTTAAACTTTGGAAAAAAGAAATTGAGAAAGTCGGTCAACTTTTGCATGACACGAAGCTCTCGGCTAATACTCCGGACTTTGTGAACGAGCTACGACGCATGCCGCTGGAGATGGCACATGGTCAGTATGAACAGTCCTCTATGGAAAAACCCTTCATGAGAATCCAAAGCGAAGGCTTACTCCAGCAACTAAGTCGTTGCAACAAAACTGCTCTCGTGATTCCAGAACATCTGGCGTACGACATTTCAAGAACATTGTTGAAACAGGGACTCCAACAAGTGTTTGTTGGCAAGGATGACTTGCTGCAACAAGCGATTGGATTTTCTTTGCATGGCAGGCTGCCTCAATTTCTGGTCAAGAGATTATTCTCAATTGCGCAGTCAGGATTGTGGAGAAGGTGGAGTGGGCTTGTTAGAGGCGTCGGTGAGAATGAGCCGGTGGCAAATGTAGTTTTGAAGCAACCTTCGATGACGGGAAACATCACGATCCTTTTCCTGGTCCTCTTGGGCGGATTGGCATGTGCTTGTGTCGTGCTCGCTTGTGAAATGAGACAAGCAATATTCACATGGTTGAGGATGGCGACAAAATTATTTGATGCAATATCCAATTGGGTACTTAATATTTGTAAACTCCGCACGAGGTTAACCAACACGCGGAAAATGTTTCACCGAAGAAATGCTTTCAGATAATTAGTCTTGATGTAAATTTGCTTTGTTCGAAATAAAGTTAGAGTCAATTTTCATCATCACCATTCAACAATTCGAAGTGAAATAGTTCATGGCCGAAGATAAGAATGGAAAGAATATTTACGGACTGATAACGGAATCTCAGCTAGCATGTGCCACCTTGAGCCCTCATATATTTTGTAAAAGGAAAAAACGAGTCCGGAAATTTCAAAAATAATTACTCTAATAATAGTATAAACTAACAACCTCACATTGAAAACTATAAAATACCTCATGAACACTAACTCAAACTTTGAGTTTATTTTCCTTGGTCCAATCCAAAAAGTCATTTAAATTCGAGTATCCATGACGCTGTAATTAAAGTAAAGCTGCGAACGTGAAAAACAGAAGGGCTTTCGTGTAGAAATTCTCACTGCGGCTCATACTTGTTTTGTGATTGTCGCATTATTCAGATTATTGTGTCACATTATTGTTACACGACCACGATTACGTTGCATCAGCAGAATATTTTCTAGTGCGAGGTCGAAATCATGAGACAGCATTCATTCATCAGTCAATTTGTGTACTCATTCTACGTATTCATTCATTATTTTGTGTGACAGAAATAGCTGACTCTTATTATTATGTGCATATCAAAGTACATGAATTTTATGCACTTTAGCCACTTTATTAGGGCGTAGGCAGGTCTACGACACGACAACATTACGTACGTAATCATGACGTGTGTGTACATTATCCAACGTAAATCTTGGGCTGATCATTTGAACTTTGGCTTGCTTTACTCATTGTTGCATTCTGATTTAACAAATGTGTTGTTCACGTCAAAAGTCAATGAATTTGAACAGGACTTGTCACATGTTTATAAATAATATATATTATGTTATTTCTCCGAATCACTCTCGCTTATCTGGATTTAGGAAAACAGTTTTTGAATGCTTGCCTGAACAGGTGGCTGGAGAGTGGTCTGACGTAGAAGGTTGATATACTGAATTTAAGTAGTTGCTGATAACCTTTCACGAAGACATCTGGGAAGTACATGATTACCATCTGGCCTGGGACGTCATCATCTGGCATTATTATAATGAAATGAAGTGAATGGCCGCGTCTTTACTAAATATTTTTATTTGGTTTGGTTTCATGAAGATATTTGGTGTACTTGACCAATCAAAAAGGAAATAGAATCAAGTTTATCCCACTTTCGAAATTAGCGACAATTCTTGATTTGTGATATCTTGAAATCGGTTATAATTGCTGGTCTCCTTCCTCAAAGAATCATGTATTTCGATGGACTATGTCGGACGAAACAGCGAGCCTTCTCCTTGAAAAGGAAGACTATTAGTTGGCTCCTCTCGCTCATTTACTCAAGCTCACTTCTCCCATCAGTTTTGGCAGAGGATGATTGCTACGAAAATTGTTCGTCCAACGATACGTAAGTTATTTGATTCGAATCTTTAGAAATTATGAAAGTGTTTGCACAAGGTAACTCCTGATATTTCCTTACATTTATTGATCAGGAATATTTTAATCTATTTTCTTCCAGCAAGGGTATTACTCTGATAATAGCAGTTACTCTCAGCGTCCTCGGAGCTCTAGTCATAATTGTAGTTTTGGCGTACTGCTGCGTCCAGTGTTCCTCCAAAGTGGAGTCCGAGGGTCTGCGAAGATTGCCCTTACCAATGTTACCAACATCGATTGCCGTTGCAGGTCTGCTTTAACTTTTTTCATAGTTAAATAATAAAACTGATTTCACGATCCTTTAATCCTGTCTGATTTTCCAACAGGACCAGTTGTCGCAAATAGGTCTCCCATCCCTCTCGAGTATGAGTCATCACCACCGACATATTTCGAGGCTGTTTACAGTTCCAACTACGTATGACTGACGTTGACACACACTCCCATGAACATGTATTTTGACCAAGTCGCAGTCACGTTACGCACTCGTAATTTTTGAAATGCTAAGTGGACTTTATGGACTTTCCTACACGACGGTTGGAATGACATCAACATTATCAACTGAAAAGCAATTTGAAATCTAGAAGACAATTCGTCGGCATTTCATTAATTTAATCGAAATCAATTATCACTAACAAATTACAATTAATGGTTAGCAAAATATAAATAAATTTTCATAATTTTAAAAGAAAACATTTAAAATTGTTGCTCAGTTTAAAAGTATTTTGCCGCCAACTGTCGAAATTTGTCAAAACCACAAGTTACAAGAATTTGTCCAAGTGTCTTGTAATTGTCAAAGTCAAAAATTTCATCACTAATGTTCCTCACTAATAACAACATATCACTTGCGCTCAACGAGCAAAAGTTATGTTTTCCTTGGGTGTAACACTCGGCGTGAGAATCAAACGCAAAATTTCGCAACTGGACGCAGCTCATTTTCCGACTGCGAGAGGAGATCGGAACCAAGACGTGTTGTAAACACTCCATTGTTCCGTAAACAAACTCTTGTCCATTTGCCGAGAAATTTGAAGCCGAGTTTAGGAAAGTAGAGCAATATTTATCTCCGTATCCAACCGGGTATCCAGAAGGTCCACACTTGACCACAGGTTCCAAACATTTTTTGTAGTAGCTGCACGTTTTCGGAACTGGAAGACAACTTTCGCATTGAACAGTTGGCAATCCAAACGAGGAAATTGTTGCCACGAACACCACCAATGGCCAAGGTCTTGTGCTGTAGGCTCCCATTTCAAAAGGATATTCTGGAAATATTTGGTCAAAATCAGAATAAATTCAATGTATTTCAATATTTCCGACTAGGAAAAGATGGTCTCACAAACTTACATGAATTGAGATTCAGAGATTCTTGTGCAACTCTACTCGGCTGTTCCAGCAATCACATTAATTCAAACTTTGCCCTCACATGCTACTCTTCAATATTGGATGCGTGAGCGTAAGTAATGAGTAATCTCATTCTGCAACTGGCACAGTTAAAATTTTATTCACATATTTGCCCACTTCCATCTGACCAGACTCAAATGATGTAGCTGATTTACCAGTTAATGCTATTACATTGATGGTTTTTGTATTTAAAACTCTACGCAGTTTGGAATGATTGAATCAAGTGTTCCTTTTTACAGAATGTAATCAGTGAGGTATATGTACACGTTTTACACCGTCAATCACCATTCAAAGATTATTCCACAATTCCATACTCTCCACCTCCACTCATTAAATTCGCATTGCTCAGGTAAAACCAGTAATGGCTGAATCGCTCATTCATTTTTATCTGATGGTAAATGACGTGTACTACGTCAATTAAATACGATAAGGAAATATGATCAAATATTACCAGCGAATTCCTATTCCTTGCTGCAATCAGCATTATCAATGTTTGGATATGGAACAATCGATTATTTGCGCATCCATAAGGTTTTATTGATCTTATAGTTTGATATTGGTTTAGATCTTACATGACAACATTTATGTTTTACGTAGAGTAGAGTGCCCTCCAATTCAAGTTGAGGGTGGCTGAAATCCCAGTTGTCCAAATCTACCGAAAACTTGTAGGATGATGTATTTTGATGCGCTGAATAAGATACTAATTTCATCAGATAAGGTTTTTGAACGTGGCGCCCTCTGCAGGCGAAAAAGGAATGCAAATGGTAAAAAATCAATGCAAATCCCCAGGTAGGTACCAATAAATTTTTTACTGAACTGCATCACTCAAAAATTATGTTGACGTGTTATACTATTTTAAGCAAACTGCCACCCTGCGTTTTCGTCCGCGCCTTCTTTTTCGGTTTCCACGAATTAATTTAAGCCAATCGACCAACTTAAGCTTAAAAACTTCTTCCTCCTGGCATAAATGCATTCTGCCAAAAGTGTCGCCGAAGCGCAGGCCAAGCCTGTACAACAAACGAGAAACACAATTTGAATGTTTCCATCTATTCTCGCAGGCTGTACAGGGACGAAGCTTCGCCATCCCCGAAATAGCTTCTCACTCCCACCACTTCCCACCGCAATCGTCGTCCACCACTCCCAAATCCCACTCGTTCCAAACAGTCTCAATCTGCGGTAAACGGAGGACGGAAAACGGCCCCACAAATGTAAGAAAACGTACTGCGGCATTATCGACTCATTTCCGACGAAAACATTTTGACGGCCTTGGCTTCTCAAGGACATTGCGTTTTTGAAACATATCTCCTCAGACACAATGATGGCCGCCTTGTTGCAGTCGTACAGCTTGTCGTAAAGTGCATCGTGCTGTTTCCTTATAAAATTATTGTACGCAAACCTGACTTTATGATTTTGAATATCATCCTCGATTTCCTCTAAAAGCCGAAAGGTGCTTTCATGTAACTTGGAGTTGCTCATTAGAAAATCCCACATCTGCCTGAATATACTTCTTTGTAATTGGTCAATAGTCGAGAAGAATCGCTCCAAATCGCTTACCACGGTTAAGCGACAACTCTTACCTGTGATTGGATTCCTGTACGTGGAGCCACGCTTCGAGCAAGGTTCGCTTAAGGCATAGATTGTGTGCGGCGTTTTGTACGACAGGTTTCTGCTCCTAAATTTGTTGCGCCTTAGATCAGGTATGTAAGATATCATTGAGAACATTTCGAACTTGTCTGAAACCAATTGTCGTAAAGTGTTGTACGGCACAGGCTGTCTTGGAGATGCCAACTTGTACATATTCTCGTTTTTGTACGCGTTGCTGATGAGTCCAGTGAGGAGGAAGCCGCCAATCAGCCACCTGAGAGTGGGTGACTTCAGCTGAGAACTGGCAAAGGGATCTCCCTGTTCAAAGAGAACTTTGAGAGGGCGAATCGCATTGAATTTCGCGCGAAATGATTGGCCATGACCTTCCCCTTTCGACCTGTTGTATTGAAGAAGTGAGATAGAGAGAGGGATGAGAACCAAGCTGGCTAGCCCAATGGAGAGCCACGTGTACACATCAAAAATCCTAAATAACTCCTTCACCGCCAACGATGTTCGCAAAGGCTTGCCACAACTGACGAAATTCAACGACATTGTGGAATCCTTGATTTTGAGGTGGAGGGCGGGAAACATTTCTGCGCGCGTTTGGTGACTCATTGCGAATTGAACTTCCTGTGCCATCCTGCCCCAAGA
>JAQFZW010004273.1:0-10659 GCA_034687055.1 Heteromurus nitidus | reverse complement strand
CACAGTTTTTGTGAATGCATATGAAATGGGAATAAGACGTGCTTTTATACACTCGCACATATTGCAGTTGACTATTAGTGACGACGAGAGTCACTAAGTTCCTTCCACCACCGTTGGTAACACCATCGTAAAAACTGCCGGAGGACAGCGACATGCAACAGCAGCAGCACGATTTCGTACACACACTCCAACTTAACATCGTCCTTCCTATCACTTCATCATCCCTTTCATTCCTCTTCAAAGCTAGAACAAACGCTGCGCTGCTCTCTCTCTCTCTCTCTCTCTCTCTCTCTCTCTCTTTCCTGAGTACACTCCAAAAAACTCACAACTCATTTGCATTGCGTGCCCATACTATTTAAGTGCTCTTTGAATCATGTGAGGACTGTAAAAGCATATTTCGTCCGAATGGGGAACGAACGCCATAGTTTGCATGACCGCTTCACTCTTTTCCCATTAACCGTTAAAGTGATAAATTCATAATAAACATGGTACCACTGACATTTTACCAGAGAGACGAACATGTGGAACACCATTTACAATCCACTTTACCTCTTTATCCAGTGCACTGATCTTCGTACGACGAAAGAAAGAGAGAGAGAAGAAAAAATCAATTTCAGTAACTAAATAAGATGGGGGAAGCCATTCATTTCCGTAAAGGGAAAGCAAGCACGTCGTACACTCAGAAAAATGGTTGATTTGATGAGGACACAAGTATATTATATGAAATACATGGGCTCGCAAATAAAACAATTTTAGAATACACAAGGCAGCTACAGAGTTCCGGATACACCTAATATTATTATATATCTTCCTTCAATTAGTAATTACAGCGCACTGATGAGAGCCCCATATTCCAAATGGGCTCAATTGGATGAAGCAATTAAGGTGATGGCGAAAAATCCCATCATTTATTCTACAACTAAATAATAAATAAGGGGACGCGAAAATCGCGAATGCATACATTAGAAAATTACAGGAGCCGAGAGAAAGCCATGCCCACTTCAATTATCGGTGTGCTTACGTTCGGCTTACGCATCAAACAGAATTTGTTTCGACAAGGAATGATGAAAGAGAAACCGCTAACCCTTATGAAAAGGGAAAAAGCCAACTACTCTGGAGAAACAAAGTAGATACATTCTGCAAATTATGCTTCCCATCATTAGTCCCAGATTGAAGAGTATATAACAGAAAAGCACATAAATGCATATATAGATACATATGCAACGGAGTAAAAAAACCCTCTTCCTTCCATCCCAGGGCTAAGACGTATGCATGTAGCAACGTTTCGGGTAGCAGCGCCGACCGATGTCCATACTTTTTACCTGTCATCATCCATTTTCTATTATGTCATCCTGTTATTCCGAGTTGTTGTTGTTGAAGCGGTGGAGTGGAGCACAAACGGGGAAATTAAGTTTACATTGCACATTATCCAACAAGATAATGGCTGGAGAAAGCAATGACCGCTGTTTCGGGAAATATTAACAAGTCTTATCTATTCAACGCTATATATCCCGTGCCGATATTGACTTTATATATGTGTATACAATGGATGCGAACGCTCGGCTCGCTTGTATGACAAGTGAAACACAACAGGGAAAGCGCTCCTCCACCAGAATCATCCAATATTCCAGCCATATTTTGCGAACATGTACGACACATGTACACAATCGTCTGCATGCATCTACTCCGTTTCCCATGTGGAATGAGAGAATTGGGAAAGGGTTTAAGAATTTTCATAATATTATTACCCGTTATGTACACACTTCGAATAGCACAACTCATATTGATAGTTGACAACCATATATTGTGGGAGGGAAGCAAGCATGTAGGAATCAGTAGCGTCAAACTTATCAATCACAAGGTGTTCCACTGGGGGGACTAAAGTCTGGAGAGAAGGTGCGTTTGGGGGCAACCTAAGAACTGTGGTGATAACGATGATGTGACGCTGTGAGGAAAAGCATAACTGTGCTGTACCACACATTCCTTCCAAGCTCACTGGAAGTGAGTTTGTGTATATGTGTATCTGTGTGGCTTTCACGTAGATCGATATTTCCATCATCCTTGCACCATGCGAACGGAAACACATCCCAGACTCTTTTAAGATCTTCCTCCTCTACTTCTCTGGAATCTACCTACTTCTTGCCTCCTTTTAAAAAAGTGATAGTGGCAACATGACATCGCAGCGAGCCAGTGTTGTTTATTAATTAATTTCTAGTGAGGTAGAACAGTAATGATGCCTTCCTTATTTAACTGTATACTTCCAGCACGGTAACTCCAATCCAACAGACTCTCTTCATTCCTCCCTTTATTCGGTGTGGGTCAGGAACACAGAAAAAAAAAGATTTTTCTCCTGATATGGGGAATCTATTTTGGGGTCACACTTACTGACAACGGAGTGCATCCGTTTTGTACAATTATTTCACAGATCTGCTCCGCTCCATATTTCACACAAGAGTCGTAAAGCCAATCCTCTTTGATCTTTTAGCATGTAGCTTTTGGAACATGAGTTAGCTAACAAATTTTTGCATGCAATTTTTTGGCAATAAAATAAGCAACATCAAAAAAAGTTCCCATTAAATTAAGTAATTAAGAAGAAGGGGTAAAGTCGCTCACAAACCACGCAACTGATTCAACGCAGTGAAAAGTGGGACTAGTGCGAAATGCCCTTTCATCATAGGATACTTGTACAGTATTAAAAAAAAGAGAGAATACATATTTCTCATCTCGTTTTTTTATTTCGTAGTCGGATTGCGACTGCAACGGATTTTCCTCCTATTTTCTCATTTCTTCGTGTTGTTTTTTTTGCAATAGAGTGAGTAGATAGAAACTATATCCGAAACACACGATGTCACTGAACATGAAAATTTTATTATGTGTAGTTATTGAGCTTTACATCATTTGTCAGTTTGGTAAGTGTATTTGTCCTTCTCTTCAGAGGAATTCAAAAAATGGTTGGTTTGTCAAACTACAAATTACGTTCAATGGGTATTTGTTTCCGCTAATTTATGCGGCTCGGCACGTTCTCATAATAATATGTATTGTTGTTTTTTTTCTCTCTCTCTCTGGTGGTGTGTAGCAAGAGTACAAGCAATAGGATGTTTTATATGCTCTTCCCGCAATGGAAGCAATCCACATTGCGAAGACCCATTTCATCCTGGCTATTCCAATTCCTCGTACCATGAAAGATGTAAAGTGCCAAAAAGGAATCATGTAGGCGAGTTTCCAGCACATTTTTGTATAAAAGTCATCGGAACGTCATGTAAGTTGTAGTAGGCAGGCACCTAGTTGAAACACTTTTTTGGGTGTATGCATTTATGTCATCATTTTTTTATGTCGTGCATGAGTGCAATTTTTTACGACTGTATGATGATGATACTGTAGACGAGACGAGTGAAAAAGTAGTAATTCGACGGTGTGCCACACTCACAATGGACAATCAATGTGGAAACTTTCAATTCGAAGAGGACCTGCTTCACGGATGCATCCTGACTTGTGAGCTGGATGGGTGCAACTTGGCATCATCACCTAACTCGGACTCTTCCTTTGTTTTGCTCCTCACATCGACAGTATTATTCGTTGGAAAAACCATTCCCTGGCGGCTGATAACGTAGTTACCTTGTGCATTCTCAGTTTTTCTTAATTCTCGCAATTACTCCGCTGGAAACATTTTTTTGAGACCAGACATGTTTAACGCCCGTGATACCCTAGGATAATCCTAAAAAAATGTCAAAACATGTATTAAACCAATAAGTCTCCAAATACGTATGGGCATCCATCAAACTTCCATAATTTATTTGTAGATCAAAAACATAAGCTATCTGTACGAGAATTGTATGAATTATTGGGAAGCAGCATTATGAATTGTTAGGTTTTATGGTAAAATCGACATATGCTAATTTATAACAAAGATTAAATAAAATTCAAGCTTTAAATTTACTTATATAGTTCGCTCATAGCATTCAATCGCCTTTCAGTATTTCTAAGACAGTAGATAAAAACTACAACTAAAAAAATGTTTACTTTTTAGCATCTTCTTGTCTTGTCTTGTCTGTCATGTTTGTAAATATATAAATACATACTTGTTAGCTGTAAATATGTACAGCGCCAATAACCAGAGAGTGTATCATCAACTCACGAACTATTCTGTTCGTGCTTTCAAAATTATCAAAATGAAACATATATTATGCAATTATTAAATAAAGTCAAACTAAACATTTGTTAAAAATATTGGTAGCAAAATTATTTCGCGAATGAGTGTGCATAATTTTATGCTGTATGCAATAAATGTATCAAATAATTTTCAATTCTCGAATTGAGCCTTCTCCCAAAAGATTTTACATTATATTTTGATTTTATTATTTTCAAATAATTCCATTGTGATAACATTGGTATGACCATTGCTGATTGAAACTAGCTGTTAGATAAATTTAGAATGACTACCATTTGAATATCATATTTTTACAGAAGCACTTAAATGGTTCCGAACCGTTGCTACTTACATTTCAGTAGTCTCTTACGAACAAGGACACTTTTACGTCTTTTATTAATAATCTCAGGACAAATGATTAGTTTTTTTGTGAACTAGTTCTAGCCTAGAACTTCTAGGCCATTCAGATCCGCCGATGAGTTATTCACAACAGGGCTTGCTTTCATTTGAATCCGTCATTCATGAATGAACGGTTGTTAGGCTCCAAGATTTGTTAAAACCTTAATAATAACTAGCTGCAATATACACGAGCATGCATTTCATAACAAATGATAGCTTTTCGCTTCCTAAATCGTAATGCTTCAAGCTAACGAATTCTATCATATCGTGATGTTTTAAATGTTACAATAAGGCGGAAGCAAATTACCTCAATTATAACTTATCCTTAAGTTAATACTTAAACGGAATGATAGTGGAAATGATGGGATTTACAGCTCCGATACACGACCTAATTTTTTCTGCTTCTGTCTGCACACCAAATTTACAACCTGATTCAACATTATCAAATCGACGTTGTCACATTTTTTCTCTTTTCGAATCGTTAATTAGTAGAACAGGTTGCATGAAGGCAGCTCAGCTATAAATATCACAAAACTTAACAATTGCTAGGTGAGCATATTTCCCAGGCGTGGAACACAGCGTGCTTTGCTAAATGTCTTACAAACTCACACTTTGTTTCACAAAGCTCGGATATATCGAAAAATGGAAGGTCCTTTTAATTATGTATGTTCATATTTGGAGCGCGAGCCTCGCGTGGCAAGTTGTCTGCTAAATTTTTAAAAACTAAATTTCATATTACCATTTAAGAACACAAAAACGATAACAACAAGCGTGTGTGGGAATGAGAAAAAAATGCATTTGTTCACAATTAAAAACTAAAAATACTGAAGTGTTCTGTGTTACTACAAATACGTAATAATGCAAATTCCGATATAACTGTAAGTTACTTATGATAAATATAGTAGAATCAGTAAAGTTCCTGAAAATTGAAGTAATCAGTTGTTAGCTCGAATATTAACTTAACTTACAATATGTTTACCAATATTCATGTAATACGCTTAAACAATTAAATTGAAATCCCAATATGTATATTTAAATTTCCAGCATAGTTACATGGAGTCATATTTTCAGCTCTACGCGGAACTAAAATTTCCAAATTTTACCTGTCATATTCCACAAATCTCAAGCAAACTATAATTTCTGGTTTGTCAGAAGTATTTGTTAACTTTTCAGACGTCCTTTTTGTTTTATTTAATTTTGTCTATTTTCCTTTTGGATGTCAGTCTTCCACTTTTTGGATACACGGCGTTACTAATTTCTATAATTACAACAGCTTCAATTGGAGTCTTCTGCTATTTCTGGTTTAAAAGAGTTAAATTATCTATCTTATTCGAAGGCATCGAGATTTCAGCAATTGAGATTACCTATGTAAATATATTTCAATAATATTAAAAAGTCTCACTCACGGCACAACCCATAAAATGTGTCTTTGTCATCACTGTGATGTAGCATATTTCACAACTGACTTAATCACCATCTGCTACATATTCCAATTTCTAATGCATCGTATATTTATCATCCCTAAAAGGTATAGCTGCATACCGAGATTCGTCTTGAGATCCACAAAAAGTAGTTTACTAATGACACAGACTGAGCTGCATGCCATTGACACAAAGTAAATGAATTGTACTTGGAACTAATTATATTAAAAGCTACGAAATGTATAATCACAATGTTTTTACCAAGATTTGGAGAAATACCCGACCATGCCACGCTTTTACATGCAGCGTGACCATACCATGTCAGTTAGTATTTATTAAATAAAATATGTAAACAGCTGCCGTTTTAAATAGATCTTTGCATCAATAAGCATTTCTGATTCAGAATCCTCCATGGATTTAGCACCAGATAGTTGGAGGAGACAATATTTTGGTTAAATGATTATTCTGCAATAATGAATTGACATTATCGCTTGTTTGTCTACACGAGTGCAAAAGGTAGACAATAATTTTCGCAACCCTGTCGATGCGATTGCACAACGCGACTGATAAAAGCCGATTGACATGAAGATGCTTGCGAACATTGGGCTGCACTTACGATTAGCTACCATACAACTATGAACTTAAATACAACCTGATTATGAAGCTGCGACTTAATACGGTAAGTATACCAATATCAAATATTCCAGTGGACCTATTTCTGATCCGGCACGTTAACGGTTAGGAACAGTGTCATCGAAGCTGGGCATAATCATATAGCCAGCTACCTATTTTCATTGACGTTTTAGTTACACCTTTACTTGTATTAAAGTGTATAGTAAACCTTCTATGTGATTCACTATTGCGTACTGAAGACTGTTGAGACCTTCATCGTTATATCGATCTCTCCCGTTTTTAAGTGTGTCGAACCTGGCATTGTTTTCGGATTGTTTCTGGAAAAACGAATAGAACACGTTAAAAGGGAAACTTTGGTTTTACGACGCATATATGACAATTCAAATCTCATAGTCCCGACCCGACTCCCCTCCAAATTTATTTGCTAAGGGTGCCTACCTCGTGAGGCAGCATCCTGTACGAGCTGATTGTGGGTGACAAGCGAATAATCTCCATTCCTTTGTCGTTTAACCGATGGTAGAGGTCATCGTCTTCGCCTCCCCATCCTTCGAATAAGTTGCTGAAGCCGTTCGCGGCCTTAAACTGATCTCGAGTGATTGCCACCGCTCCTCCAAACAACTCCGTGTAGTCCAACAAATACCTAAAAGTAAATTGTGTGATTGTTTTGAACACGGAACACTACGCCAATATATTGGAAATAGTTTTGGTTCAGGTATGACATTGAGAAAATACTTTGAAATGTTTTGTGCAAGTGAAAGTATTTTGAACTAAATTCATGTATGCAATTTTTGGTTTCCCTATCTGCTTTCAGTGTTTATTTTAAGATGTTTTGCAGCAAGAAATAGATTTAAAAAATGCTCCCATTTTAATGCATACCCATCTGCAAGCTAAACATTAGTTTGGAAGATAAAAAGAGTCTATTGAAAGTGACAGTGGTGAAATCCGAACTATCTCAACAACCTCTTTTTTTATTTGCATCAAGCAGCCTTGGAAGATGTGACTATGTGCCATGTGTGAGCATGTGACTGTGTGTCATGTAGCCTTTCACACATTCCCTTGGGTTGAGGGTGTAAATTAATTGCTTTGAGATCAAACCTGAACATTTGAATACCAATGGTAATGGCATGGGAGACATTTTGAAACTAAAAACTGTGACCCAGACGAAAGTTTTTCAAGTACGCTGGCATGTCGCGCACAAGAGATGATGATAAGCTTATAGACCCCGATGAAGACGAGTTGCATGTATTAATAGTGATTATGAATGTGCACACTACGATCAAGAGAGAACGACAAGTGATAAAAAGGAATTGAATGCTTGAGTATATTTATATCACAAGTGGATGTCACCCAGCCAACGAGTCATTTTTAACATGATGCATGACACCGAAATCAACATTGTGAAATCATCTCGAAGAGGCACTCCAAACACAAAAAAATAGTCACCTCACCTATATACCTACGAAGACAAGCTATCACGATCGGCGGATGCACAATTGTGAATTGGAATACATATATAAAGTAGTCTCTAAATGTCAAGCATCCATTCTGAAATTAGCTGTGATCTTCTGCGATCATCAGAGAGATCCATTCTACGTGCACCGCACCGGATAAAGAAGAATGATTCGGACGAGGATCTAAATATGTTGTGCAAGGGAAACGCAAAGCGTTTGTAAGCAGAGAGTGAGTATGAGTGCACACATTCCATCTAAAATATTTGCTCGTTATGCTCGAGATGATGTCCTTAGCCTCCCACAAAATCTTTGTCATCTTATTCAGTGCGGAAATTTACTCTGGTCGTTTTAAGCAAGCATTCCTCACCCATCAGTGCAGCAGCGGTGGAGTGCTCAAGAGAAAAGTGTAAAGAAAAGCACAGGAATTTTTGTATATGTTTTATCAAGAGTGAAATGAATCAGCAAACCTGAAGGAATTCACAGCCGCACTCATATGGCGAGGATGCTGCGTACATCCGTAAATATTTTTGATGTTTTCAGGAAGTAAATCCACATCATGGAATATATAACAATGCGTTGGCGAGTTTTTCGCTGACTCGGTGAAGCCGATATTGAGTAGTTTTCCACGATTAAACGGCCTCTCGTCAACTTGCTCGACGATGAGGATCTTGTACTGAAGCATTTGCAGCTGTAAGAAGGAATGCATATGGAGAATAAACTTTTTTAACTGCGATGGTCTGTCACGATAGGGGACTACCAGGGTGACATTATGAACGGGATTACAGTTGGCAGGTTTCCACCAGCCGCCCGTTTTAGTCAGTCCTAATTTGTGTGCAGCAGTTTTCTCATCGAAGTCGATGTCATCCGATCTCCAGAAGGAGTCGGGATGTTTAATTTGTTCCCATGCTCGCCCATCAAACTCAACAATGGGGGGACAGTAAGGCTTTGTCGCTTCATGATGCTGGTCAGTCCGACTCAGGTGAACGCTTATTTCCGACGGTAATTGTTTCAATGTCACATACTCATAATCTCTGATAGCGAAATGCTTGATGGAGTTGAGAGCGAAAATATTGTAACCTACTAGGAATATGGGGATTAATTTCTTCGAGTCTTGCATTCTTTTTTATCACCCACGATTTCAGAATGCTCTGATGCTCTCAACTCGTGCTATTTACAAAGATACCTTATCTGTAGATTGATAAGGCAAAAAGGAAGAGAGTATACATTAAAAACCCGTTGTAAAAAAACTGATCACTGCAGCCAGCATTTTGTACCGTGAGTCATGCTGAAACTGCTTCTGCCTGTACACAGTGCATGTCGTCTCTTTGAACTAATCAATAGCGGGAACTTGGGCCATGCACTTATTTGGGCATAGTCACGGCCTATATTTTTGTGGCCTATTTGGATTCCTCGCGTATGAAATTAACCATAGCAATACTACTACATGGAGATGGACGCAGATGTGTGCCGGAAAGGGTTTAGTGTCGAAGAATATGGAATCATAGGGACAATGGTCGTGTTCATTATTGTCCATAGACCACAAAACTAGGTTTGGAAAGGAACGTTAGCAAATTATCTGAAATTTAACAATAAAAATAGTAAACGATGATGCGTAATTTCAGCTTCAATCGTCATTGATGCTGAGTTGAAGATACAAAAGGGCGAGAGCTGAGAAAATGGATGAGATACGCTACGCCATTATTTTAAAAATCTGCCATTATGTAAACTAACGTAACCCCTTCTGGCGCCTCTGAAACTAAGGGTTCGCTATTTAGCTTTCATACGATTTTACCCAAGCAATTCTTGCATGAAACCATTTACGAAAATATATTCCAAAATTTCACTGTATTAATGTTTAAAGTTTATCGTGCTTAATGTGTAACGTGACATGTGGCGGATAGACAGACAGACATGACAATGTTAGAACACTTCTTAGTGTATCAAGAAGTCGGACAACGCCCCATAAGAACACATTTTGTCCACTTCAGCACACTTCTGGAAGCTACCGAGTTTCCCAGCAGAGATACCAAGATACGTAAAGCGGAATCATTATGACCTAGCACAAGTGCAGCCAGCAGTATCAAGTAAGCAGAGTAAGGGTTATCACGGGACTTGTCTTATCGTTTAAGTAGGGACAAATATTTATGTACTTCTACTCTACTATTCATTCAAAATGAAAAAAGTTATAAATAGATTTAAAATTATTTTCCTCAAAATCAAATGGGGATTTACATACAAAAATCGAGCATACATCAGGTCCCCTCCTGTCTCATTTTCTCGATAAATAATATGCATATTTTTGAAAATTCTTATACAAAATTTTCCCACCAAAAAAGCTATTTTTATATTTTCGTATTTCGAAATTATGCAAATTAGGTGCTCATTTGCATATTATGAACCTGGTGACGTCATCGTTCCTAAAGGTTTTCAATTCCGGGGTTTGGCATTTTCATCGAAAATTATTTCCTTAAAATGCAAATGGTGTTTACATGCAAAAACCGAGCATACATCAGGTTCCCTCCTGTCTCATTTTCTCGATAAATAATTTGCAAATGAGCACCTAATTTGCATATTTTTGAAAATTCCTATACAAAATTTCCCCACCAAA
>JAQFZW010004272.1:0-10662 GCA_034687055.1 Heteromurus nitidus | reverse complement strand
TCAAAGTCACTTTATTCAGACTTGGCCAGACTTTCGTCTATCGTCTTACAAAGTCGGTTTTAATGCATTCGGCTCCAATGCTCTTCGATGCAATGCACATGTGCATAGTGCATTTGCAAGTGCATGAAAATGGAGGATTACGCTTGTAGGGTGAAACCTATGAATATAAAGGGATTAAGGATCGCATAATTATGGATTCAGGTTCAATTTATATACCTAAAATGGATATCTGAGAACAATGAGAAGTGTGGGATTAGTGGTAAATTACACACAACAGGCATGTGGCCGATTGAGATAACTGCTGAAACCTTCATGAATTCATGGATGGAGAAAATGTATATTATGCCTTTCTCTTTCACCATTGTCATGCTTATTAAATTAATTCTTTCACTATTTCCTTTCTATAAAAGAAAGCGATGATTTGTATACAGTGAGTGAAAGAGGAAGGAATTAATTTGCAAGAGTGTATTATATTTATTACAGGTACTAATTCCGAACGCCAATAAAAATATTCATATAAACTAATATTGCAAAAATAACTATCGTATCGTATGTATATCATTACCTCAGATTAAAATGATAAATTAATCCGAATCATATGGCTATCTACTTTCTAACGGTGAATACTGGAGGATTTCATCCATCGTCAATCGTTTTAAGACTACAACGGGTTCACGCCAAGCTAAGTGCTTAAATTTTTTTCTAATTATATCTCCGAAGCTTGAGGAAGGAGTGGTCCTTAATTGAGGTTGTGGAAGTTCTTTCTTCGTTAAATGTTTCCTTTTCAGAGTTTCTTTCGGAGGGGAAGTTTTTCGAGTAATCGATCGTCCAACGTTTCTTCGTAAAGGTTTGTCAGGGACGTCTTCATAAGCACTTTCCAAAGGTTCGTCTGAATCATTATCAACGAATTGCCGTTTGAGAGTTCTCCTCCTTGTGCTTCGCCTAACAGGAAGAAGCGTTGAATCAATGCTGCAATCCTCCTTTTTGACATCTTCATGCTTAACAACCGGTTGTTCTACTTTTCGAGGTTCTTGGTGTCGCCGTTTGCGTTTGCCATTATTTGGTGACTTGCTAGTACCCTTTCCAATTCCTTTCAGTGCCACCAATCTCCTCTTCTTATTAATTTGAATCGTAATTGGACTACAATATTCCTCGTGCTGATAGAAAAACAAAATAGGAATTCCGATTAAAAGTTGGATTCGATGTAACAAACATGACGGAAATTTGTACTTAATCATTTTCTTACAGTTTCCGGGTGAATTTTCCTAATATGAACCAACATTTCGCGATCAGTCATAGTCGTTATCTCGCAATATGGGCAATTCCGGCACTTGACCTGCTTGGAAATTTCTTGATCAAGTTTCTGTTTAAAAAGCTGGAGAAAATCCTCCGCATGTTCAGTCAGAATATGAAGTTTATACATCACTTTGTCTGATATAACGAATGTACAAAATTGACATCTGGGTTCCCCAATTTCAAGGTCTGGAACCCCGTTCAAGCTCAATTTGGTCACACGCTGCAAAAGATGAATAGCAAAAAGTTTCCATTGCCATTGCCTATAAGCATACATATACTTTTACCACTTTTACTTTATGTCCATTGTACTTACGCAGTGATTGTGGAGAATATGAAGTATTAACCCATTTCTGGCAGCAAACGTTCGTTTGCACTTAGCACAGCTTACTACGTTAGCCTTAATCTCTGCTGGAAGTGATTCGGGATGCACTCTGCGCTTGTGCAGTTCGAGATTCCAGTCTCGGGTAAACGAATGGTTACATACGGTGCAAGGATAATTACTTTTACCCTTCTTGGTACTTTTTCCTTTTTTCCTTATCCTATTAGTGCATTTTCGCATTTTCCATTTCTCCCTTCTTTCTATTTGCAAAGCCATAAGCTAAAATTAAACATTTTAATTAATACACTATTTTATCAAAAATACCAGAAAATTATTATCAATTGTTATTAAAATTATAATTTCACCTACATATTCATCAAGATGCTCTGGATGTTCTTTTTCAACATGTGGTTTCATTCCTCGGAACATTTGTATACCACAGTAAAGGCATTGTTGCATCTGAAGTGAGCCTAAGCTCGTTGGATCCAAAGCTTCCATGTTATGAATTTTTACTTTGTGCCTCCATAACTTCGCTGTGGATTGAAATTTCTTACCACATGTATCACACGCATTGTCCATTCCCTTTTGGAAAACCGGAAGAAAGTATCATTCGCAAAATGTACACTGTGCACTAATACTAATCACTAATAAAAATAAAAATATTATTTCTTAGTTTATGTATTTATAACGTACCAAATGCTCCCTTCTGACATGGTCATCTAAGGTGCACTTTCGTCTAAACGTCTTGACGCAGTGTTCACAGACAAATGTTGACTCGATCTTTTCATGAACTAATTTGATATGCCTTACAACTCCATACCAATCAAAATAATTCTTCCCACAATGAGGACATAGACCAATATCCTGCAAAAAAACAATCAAATCAAATTTAGTTTGCAATTATTAATTCTAAATACGGATACTGAGCACTGAGCATACGCATGTATTACCGGATCACTTTCCACTTGCTGTTGCTTTTGTTTTCGTGAATTCGGATCATAACTTGCAATGTCATTGTGACATCTCATGTAATGGTGCCAAAGGTATTGTGAATGGTCAAAAGTTTTCAGACAATTCTGAAAAGGACAGAGAAACTTTCTGGGTTCAATAGATTGGTTGGTGTCTATACTGAAAGAATGCTTAGCCTCCATGTGAATACGATACACTCTTTCAGATAGCAACTGTTTCTTGCACAATTCGCAGTAATTTTCCCGTTGTTGGTTTGACGGCTGATCAGAAGTGGTTTGGGTTTTGGCTTCAACAATTTCAAATTCTTTGTCTGAACCTGAACTAGAAGATGGATTTTGATTTCCCAAATTACTATTAATTTCAAGATCGATAGGATGAACCGATGTTGCATTACACTCTTCTTCAGAATCCGAACACTGATCACAACCATCGTCTTCCGTACTGAAGTCCATAAGATCATCTTGAAAACTATGGTCTGGACTTGCATGTGGTGAAGACTCTGAAGACTTCATCACAGAATCTTCACTTGTTGCGCAATCCATGATGGTGGCACTGGCAGTTGTCTTATCCCAAGCGGGCACAGGACTTGTCTGTAAACGAAACATATTGTTGACAGTTTTAATTATGTAGTTTCCGAAATACCATTTACCGTTAGTTACACCTTAATGAACTTAACTTCTAATGTGACAACTTTAACATAATTCACCTTCTTTGAAGTTTTTGAGTTCTCATAAACTTGGGAATCTGTTCTTTCCTGGGAATCGACAAGTTTCTTCTCCTTTTCAAGTTGATCAAGTGATGTAGACTGAATGATTGATGATGCCATTGACGCTGACGTAGAACTAACGAGTTCCACTGGCATCAAATTCCCATCTTGCATTTTCTTCCCTACTTTCTTAACTTTTTTGCTGCTGTCACAATAAACTTTTGGTTGGGGTTTTCGGTGAGCAAGTTCCTCGGCAGCAACTTGTCCTAAATCTTCACAACTGTATGAGGGTAGTGAAACTGGACGCTGCAACTTACTTTCTTTTTTCAGTAATGCTTTTCTCAATTCAGGAGCGTCGATACTTTCTTGTACAGGTTTCGAAACAATAGTACATGAAGTAGATTCATGTACGGTGGCCTTAGCGTTATCATCAGCATCCGCACTGCCTTCTTGTGACGAAGATATCGACTTATCAGTATTATCTGGAACTCTCTGTAAAATAATAGATTCGATATTCGATTAGAACATTTGGTCGGCTTTTTTTTAATTGGTAACAATTCCTATAGAGCAAATAATGTGGGAAATATATAAGTTCTTAATACGGCATGTGAAGCTCTTTTCTTCTGTTTTAATGCAGCCATGAACTCCAATACTTCGTCGGGATTTCTCGGCGGGCGGCCCTGTTATTTGCCAATTGATAAGAATGAGAGCAGTTGAATAAATTTCAAATTTGTGAAACACAATGCATGCACAAAGATCAACTTTGTTTGAAAGGTATATGCCTTACTCGAGAACCTCCTGGTTTACTGTTTGGTTTGTATGGTTTACAGCTACCAGTTACACCTTTTCGTTGAGAGACCCTCAAGGTTCCAGTGCTTAGCTGTGCAGCAGTAAACAAATCTGGCCTGGTACTCCTTAAACGTTGTTCAGCTTCGTCTTTGGTCATTTCTTCTTCCTCCTATTGTAGCCAGACCCAGATATATATATTGATAAATTGACGACATCTTACAACATAAAAATGCATTACTTTATGTTTACCTGAAGTCTAACTAATTCCCGTCGTCTCGTCTGATATCTTTTATATCGAGCAAGTCGCTGTTTTCGTTGTTCTGGTGTTTCATTTTTAATTTTTTCTCTAAAATTTTTCCTTATCCTTTCCTTCTTCGCCTCCGGAAGTTCTGAATACCGTACTTGAACTAATTGTGTTCTCCTTTCCTGGCATCTCCGAACCGATTCTCGATACCGTTCAGTTTGCTCTTGCGTCATATTCGCTCTAGTCATCTTGTATTTCTGCCTTTGCTTTTCCAAACGTTTTTCTCTTTCTTCTGGAGTTTCCTCCAAGCGTTTTGCTGATTTTCGAAGGGAAGACTCCAGTTGATCTTTCGTTTTCAATTCTTTGTTCGCCCAGCGAGCCTGCCTACGTAAGTATTGTTTCATATTCCTCTGGAAGCGTATTTCCTCCAAACTTTTTTCAATTTTTTCATTTTCTTCCAGATTTCCCATCTTCTCTTCCATGTATTTCTTGAGCAGTTTCTCCGTCGCTGCCTTACGCCATTGTTGTCTCTTCGCCCTATCTGCACGTCTTTCTTCGTCACTCATCATTTGCCTCCGACGACGTTGTTGTTCACGATTCTTCCGTTTTCGCTCGTCTGTGTTCTTCCTCTTCGCCTTTGATGCCTTTTCCCCCGGTACAGGGAGTGTCTTCACTGTCCCATCACTTCCATCTCCATCTCCTCCTCTGTCTTCTTCTGTCGATGATTTTCTTGTATCTACCTTTGTCAACCTAGAACCCCTTCCGCCGACATTCGGCTGAACAGAAACGACTGCCTCATCCCTGGAACATGCTGACCCTTGAACTTGAGTTATTTCGAGGTTACCATCTTCAGACGGTGTTTCCTCCTTGATGACAACATCCTGTTCAGGTGACGTGTCTCCCATTATATGACTGAAAATGTTACCAACAATTCAGTTACCGATAATGGGGTAGCTGTCTTCCTGAAGTACCTACAATAAAAGGAAAATTAGTAACTTCGAATATCAAAATCCACTCCATTTCCTTAACCTATGATATTATGATATTAGATTTATCTGTACAAGCTCACATATGGAAACTCCAATTTAGACTTTTCCACTTCCAGGACCAGGGGGATAGATATATTATTGTTCCAGGACTATTCCAGCATTCTGGTACGGAACGGATATTTCCTCCGTCTCTTCTATCTCCAACACGTCTGGCGAAACCAAAACAAGACCCAAGAATAAAAGAAGTTTGGCGGGTGTAAATATTGGCTTCAACTGGTGCACTCTGGAGCTGCTGGAGGAGTGTTGTGCTACACATGTGAACCAGAGCAGAGCCGAGAGTAGTCTCATCAGCTGGATGGATCCAGGCGTAATGTCAGCTGCTGAACTGGAGATTCTGTGGAATTTTGACAGGAGAAAGCAGTTTTGTTGTTCACAATTATTTTATTCACAATAAATGTTTTTTAATTATGGCAGCAGCTAATAGTAGCAGTGACGATGAGCCGGATTACATGTCAGAGGATTTCCTTAAACAATGGTAAATTCGTAAATTTTATTTATTGTTCAGTACAGAACAAACAAAACCATAAGATAAGCATTGCGAATTGCGGATATATCTTTTCTTGGTAATAATGATTATCAGGTTTTATTTAAACTAAATTTACTATCCTTTAAAATTTCTTACTTCAGTACTTCAAATGACGTCCGTCCAAGTCTCCTGCATTCGAGAGCGGACAAACGGAAGCATGCCGTTATGAAACGGCAGCACGAAGTAAATTTGAGTATTGAAGAAAGGGAGAAGAAGAAACGGAAAGATTTTGAAGATTCTTTAAATGAACCAATTAAGGAGGATAATATAGGATTTAAAATGCTTCAAAGGATGGGCTACAAGCCAGGCACCAGCATTGGTAAGAAGGACGCCCCCACGGAAGGGATTAAGGAGCCTATTTCTATTGACTTGAAGAAAGGCCGTGGTGGCTTGGGTAGGTTGTCATATTCAGATTCCGTAAGATGGACGATGGCGTCTTAAATAATTCATTTGCCAACATTAAAATTCAAATACTCTTGTGTTATTCCAGGTAAGGAGCGACACGAAATGGATAAAATCCAGCAAAAACTTTCTCTTGGAAATCCGGAAGATTATCGGCTACGACGACAAGCTGCAATAAAAGCTAAGGAGGTCGCTGCTGACCTGAGAACAGCTCAGTTTGCTTGTCGAAGTCTGGATGAAGAAAATGTGCTATATTTAATCAAACTTTGACTTAACGATAACGAACTATAGGTGTTGGGGTATATCGAATATATAATTTATAATTAGTTTGTATTTTTGCAGGACAAGCAGAAACCTCTTGAATTGTGGTATTGGCCAGTGGAGATCAAAACTGCTGCCAAGCCTAGCATTGATGATGAGGAAGACAGTTTGGAGGATGCAGAAGGAACGAAGCGGAAAAGTTATGAATCGGAAGAGGAGATTGAGGAGGAGGAACCTGAAGACGAGGTATATATTTGAACGCTTGATGTGACCCTTAGATTATTCCTATGTGAATCATTTTCATTATACTCTAAATATGTGCTGAGTGCTGGATTATATTCTTTGTAGATTCCAAATGAAGTTAAACTGGGCGCTGTTGTTGAATATCTGCGAAAAGAATATTGCTACTGTATATGGTGCGGTATGAAGTATGACAGCAACTCCGACATGGAAAATTGCCCAGGAACAAGCCGAGAAGAACACTGATCACAGATTATTCAGAAATTCAGAATGATCTCTAATCTCTGGAAGCCTGTAAGCGACTCACAGGGCCGGATAGGAACGGCAGAACTTGAGTGTATTCCAAAAAGTAAACCGTCTATCTGAGCATGGGTTAAATGCACTTATGGTACATTTAAAACTGCTAAACATCAGTTCATCGCCACGTCAGATCAAGCATCAGTGAAATAGCATTTTTGACAGCGGCCCTTTTGCAGTCACTTTCACTTGATAATCAAGGTGTACAGTTGCTGCATTACGAATAGACGTTAGTGTAAGTATAAATGATAGTACGGAACTCGTTGTAATCTTGTAATTTCTATTTTATTACCACATTATTTATTAGCACGAATAAATTGGTTCACATAATTACTGTGATGTGACAGTTTGCCAACAACTTTAATTTTAGTTACATAGTCTCTGCTTAGATTTTTTAAATACCATTGCGATTTCGCTGTAACTCATCATTTGTGTATACATGATAATTAAAATTTTATTCCGTACACTCAATAGTAATCAAAGTTGTAAAAATATGTTCGTCTCCAAACAAACATGCAAAAGTGACGAGCTACACCGTCGTCGAAATGGCCTTCTTGTAAGCTAATTGAAAAAAGAAGCATTCAATCTGAGAGAACGCTCTGAACTGAAGAAATGACAATCGACAAGAAGAAGAGTAAAAAATTCTTAAAATTTATCCTAGCATTAAACTTACGAAGTTAAGATTCTGATTATAGAGAATAATATTTGCTCAGGTTGCTTTAGTCAATTCCACTTTTTGTATTCCATTCCGTCAGGTGGAGATACGTCAACTTGCTTCTTTCCAACTTCATCCCAATTCGTGCTCAGGACAGTACCATTTGACTCTTGCTGTAAACCACAATTTAATCATTATAATAGTTGATAGTCAAATTGTTTTATACTCTTTGGCATGATCGTTAACAGCATACTCTTTGCGTATCAAAGAGTTTGGACATCAAGTGTTAATGTAACTTTATGAGTTGCAGGTTTACCATAGACTTCATCATTGCACGTCTTGTATTCTCGTCACCCGAACTGAAAATCTTCGAAAATAAGCTGTTGATGTCATCATCTGGATTTTGCTCTTCCTGCTTCGTAATTTCTTTCTCCACTTGATCCCAATCATGTTTCTTCGAACTTGAGGATGGGTATCTGGGTTTGAAATCTAAACGGTAATGTCAATCCAAAACAAATTGATGCCGGATTAATTCCACCTTCGTCTGACATTTATGGTCTGATTGATTGTAGTGATTGTGAGAACACATATCAAATGTTAAATGTCTACCTTTAGTAGTCTCTTTGTCAGCTTCCAATGCGGTCCAAATTCCACCTTCCAGCTTCCTCAAACGGATCTCAACCTTAGTGGACATGACTTTGAAAGTGCAACTTTCCGGCCGGATCTTTCTTGCGCAGTGAACATCATTTTCGTAATCAGTTCCGTCTGGTAACTTAGCCCTTACCCGGAACTGCAATTAAATTAAAATTTAAAATGAAATTAAAGATGTGCGTTTACTTTTACAATCTTTAGTGTCATTCATTATTAGTTGAAAAGAAGGAGAGACTTACGTTTTCATTACCAAATTCCACAGAGACTTCTTCCTTCCTTAAATTCTTAGCCATGACGCTGACCACGAAGTCAGAGTCCGTTTGATAAGATTCAAGTCGTACTTTTGGCTTCACAGGAGCTGGTGGGGCTGCCGCTGCAGCAGCTCCTTCATCCGGCTGAGCTTCTGTAGCCACTGCATTGTCCTGTTAAATATGTTGAGTTTAATTTAATATAACTGCAATTTAACCACCAAAACACTAACACAAATGACAAACCCAAAT
Source organism: Heteromurus nitidus (assembly GCA_034687055.1). Classification (NCBI taxonomy): domain Eukaryota; kingdom Metazoa; phylum Arthropoda; class Collembola; order Entomobryomorpha; family Entomobryidae; genus Heteromurus; species Heteromurus nitidus. The sequence continues at coordinate 1,758 of JAQFZW010004272.1, read as the reverse complement.
CCAAAATAAAATCAAAACTGACAACAATGTAAATTACTTCTATACCTTCACTTCGTCAGCCATTCTGTTCAATTGTTCCAATTCCAACGCGAAGCCCGCTTAAAAATTAAGGAAATTGCAAAATTAATGTGCTCAAATGTCAGATGTTAACGTTATCGATCTTGATAAGCACAAAAAAGGATGGATGGGATGGATCGCCAGGTCTCAAAAAGCTTGCGAGAATGATCGGGAACACTCAAGTACACACACACACACACTCATCAAAACACAAAATACATCCCTTGAATTTCTACAGCTGTTTGAATTACATTCACTCCCGCACTTTCTCAATTCTCCCATGTAATTTATTTACCAAGTTGTCTTTGTGTATGGAACCAAGAAAAAGTTAAAATGTAACCAAGAAATGGCGCACCTCTCCTAACTAACATAATTTAACCAAGTAAAGTATTTACCAATATTTTATCGTAATTAAGTCCTAATTTAGCATTGCTCCTCACTCATGTTTACTGCTATGTTCAGTCCATAACATTGATCATCAAATCATCATTTTCGTGCGTCAGCAAAAACGCACAACAGATCAAATATGGAAACCACAACTAAAGGACAAAGGACTACTTGGTTTCGTTTCGTAATTTCGTAACGTAACCTACAACTTTTACCAAGAACGAAGCAAAGAGGACAAAACGTAATGCAAAATGAAACCAAGAACCATCAACCAAGCATTAAACTATTAACTGTATATAATGCATGAATGAAATTATGCTTGCGTATAGATATGTGAAATGTAATGTTTCCTTGCTGGCTCCTTGTTGGTCCTTCTTATCACAAGGGGCTGTTATCACATTACGTCAGTCAGTTTATTGTGACAAAATTACGTGGAATTCATGTCCAAAAAGGGTCTTATACTCTATTCTAATTAATTTGGGCTACAAAATACACAGTAGTAGATATAGTTACGTTGGTTTTTAAGCTATCTCATTTGGGCTATTGCACACCAAAAAATGAGCTGTTACACGGTGATATCGGCATTTCAATATTTCGCAACGTAGATGTGCAGTTTCACAGCGTAAAAATTTAACTTGGTGAACAAAACATGAAACAATTAAGCATTTATTGTGGAGGAAGCAAAACTGAATTTAATTTCAGGAATATCTAACGTGACAATGGACAAAATATTTTCGCTAGCCCATAGCTTTTAAAATGTCATCCAACACATTTGCTTTTCTCGCCAGGCCACCTTTCCACTTTTCAGAGCCAACTGGAACACGCTTCTTAGGCGTTGGACAATTCTTCTTCAGTTTTTTCGTCTTATTTTGAAAGACACTTTTCAGATTCTTTTCAGCATTCTTTGTATTCTCCCGTGCCAATTCCAATACTTTCTGGAAGATGTTGTCAGGAAGGGTAGAATTTAGTCGTCTTGCGTTGACAATTCTCTCTCTTGAACGGTCAAGCGACTCCTGTTCTGCATTCATTAAAATAATCCTTTGGGAACTCGTTTCGTCATTTCGCCACTTTTTCTGCCTTCGTGAAGCCTTCTTGAGCACCTTTTGAGTATTTGGTTTCATTCTAATTACATACATTGATAGCGCCTTTTGATTTCCCGATTCCATTTTTCACCTTAAAGAGAAGTATAACAGAGATGGGCAAATCACTACCTATCACAAAAACTTTACAAGAGTAATTACAAAATCAATACCAGAGATGGGCAATTCAATACATATCACAAAAACTTTACAAGAGTAATTACAAAATCAATAC
>JAQFZW010004271.1:0-10663 GCA_034687055.1 Heteromurus nitidus | reverse complement strand
CCCTAATGTTAAGGTAAATGGGGAAATTGACCGTTTATATTATTCAGGTGGGTGGGTGGGTAAAAAATGGCCAAAAAGGTGATTACGTAATATGTACATGTTCCCATAGGAAAGGGAAAATGTCTTGTAATAGTTTCCTTCGAGTTCGCTTTTTACGTTGTCATTTTACTATTTTAAGGCGCCGTCTACATTAACCTATGCATCCTGCTGGATACTGCCAAGCTGCTGTCGTGTTTCTTCTACTTTTCACACACACGCAAAAGTTTGCGTTCTACTTCATGAACTACATTGACAGTCACGAATGTTAAATACACAAAAAAAAAGACTCGGAACACATCAAAGGTAGTTTGGTCATTATCACTTTATGAATATATCCCTTTTTTAGTTCAAAGTATGAACATTTTGTCACCATTACTAGTGTCGTGTATTTTTGAAATACCTTCATTTAATTTTTATCGTAGTAGTCCTAAACGAAGTTTCATAAGGTTACATGAATCTACTGCCAAATAATCCATCATTAGGGTAGCGTTTATTGAGTAGGAAAATGCAACGAAAATGTGGAATCGCACATGACGTAAAATAGTTGACGAGAATAGGGTCAACATTAAAGCACACACTTGCTCTGCTCCAGTGTTCCTTGCACGTGGCATAAACGACTCGAGAGTACGCGAGGATGAAATATAGCCTATTTGAAATCAAGTGGAAAAGAAGTTTCATAACGATGTTAGGGAAAGTAAAAACTTTTAGTAGTCTTCTTTTTTACATTTAGCTTCTGCAACTGCAAGTACATAATAACCGAAATGTAATCTTCTTCAAGCAAGGTCACAAGGTAGGCGCTTTCACGTTCACGAGCTCCTTATGTGGAACAACCGAAAATAATGGTAGTCTATATGCATATTATCCTCGGTTGATAAGTGCAAGAGCATCGCGGATACATTTTAGGAACGAAATTGCACGAAGCTTCATAAACAACAAGAGAAGCGTGTAAAAATAGAGAAAAGCTGAAGAGCACTCCACCAGTAATTTCACATTCTTTATCGTCGACTTTTGTGTGTGGTGGTCTCCCACTCCTTCCTGCATTCGATTTTCATGGAACGCGTGGAAATGACATGATATGCCTACTACACACAGACATGAGTTTCCCCTTTACCACACCGTTTCCACTTGCCACACACGTGTGTGAACCAACTTCGTCTTCCCCCTCAGAGTGACTTACTTTCCTCTGTTCCATAAGTAGTTTCTACTCGTATTTTTATGCTTAAAGAGAAGTGAAAGAGAAGTTGAGAGGAAAAAGAATAACTCGTAAAAAGCACGAAACGTCAACTGAGTGTAGATTTACATTCTTCCCTCTGTTGCCTCTGTTTTCTTTTGCCGTTCTATCGAAAGCTTATATTCTCGTGAAGGAAAGGAATATATCCGAGTGAAAGCTCTGGTAAGTAAGCAGTTACTGAAACTTGCAGGTAATGAAAACATGAGAAGAAACAGGAGAAAGTAAACGAGAAAAATATCTTGGACACTTTTTCCTATGTCACTTGTGGTGTTGGATAAGAGGTGCTGTAGGGTTTTTGTAGCTATTTAGTGTGAAGCCATTGCATTTGAGGATTTCACAAGTAAAAAAATTACAGGAAAATATATACAATACATGTGAGCGTATTTAAACTTAGTCGGCACTTTTCTTCAATCATGTTTAACTTTTCGATCCGAAAAAAGCGTTCTACTGATATGGAGGACCTTGAGAAAGTGGATTTCAAGATGGAAGCAAAACATTCCTGAAATATCAACCAAAGTCAGAAGACTAATGAAAGCACACAATTTTCTCTCTATTGTTCCCTCGCTTTTCCTTCAAGAAGGCAAAAAATGGGCTCTTTCGTCTTTCCGAAGCAAGCCTTTTACAATACTAGTGCCTATGTGTTTGCATGCTGACATGAGTGAAATAAATTAAACTGGCACGTAGATTAAGAGTCTTACATATGTCCCGTTCCTTAATGCAAGCCAGATTACTTTCTTGCAGTGTGCATACCTATGCATAAGTTTTGCCTACTCGATGCAAAGAGATGCCATTTATTGTATAGTCCAAAATGTGCCATGCAATGCACAGTAGTTGTTCTTAAAAGAAACTTTTCTCACGCAGGTGGCTACTTTGCTCCTGTATTAACTCTTTAAATATATGCTTCATCTAGTTTAGTTACAGAATTCCGACAGAATGCATTTTGTTTCTGGCTTAAAGGCTAACTCAATGTTTAAGTTACTCGAGAAAACACAATGTACATACAAAACCCTTACTTACCTATAGCAAAATAAGATATGTTTGAGAAATGTGAGAACTGTTCTGAGGAAAGTCGCCAATGTATACATACACATATGCACACACAACAGAGGTTTATATTTATACTAAAACTAATAAAAACGTTACTTGAAGGCACCACACACGAGCTGGAGAGAGGCTATTTCGTGCAGCTAATGATAATTTGCAAAGGCCTACTGAGCTATGCCTTTTGTTGTAAGGGAAGAGGAATTGTTGAGGTTAGATTGCTAGGTATTAGTTATATTTGCTTTGTAATGGTTCCCTTCTTCGTTGCACTCCGCTACAAAGCTGGAGATTAGTTTGTTTGTTTGCTTCTCTTTTATACTTTCTTGCGTATATGAAAATATGTGCACGCACACACACACAATACTTAAGCCCATTACCCACAGGAGAAGTGCGGCGTGCTTATTTACTTTCACCTGGATTTTGGAAAGAAAATAATGTGTACGGCAGTAGTAAAAGTGTGGGATCCATGTGGCGGTTTTGGTGCCAAGTTGAGCACCTTTCTACTATTTATGACTAGTAATTAGTCACACATAAGCTTGAGCAATATCCATTTCCTCAGACTACATGAAAAACCTCGGGTAAAATGATGTAGATTATTTTATTGGAACACAACTATATTTAGTTGCCTCACTCACATTTCTAATAGCATTTCTCTTTTGTTTCGAATGGAATAATATGACAAACTTGTGTGGTGGTTTCTTTTTATGGATCTCACATGAAACTCGTGTATACGCCAGTCATGTACAACGAATTTATTTGCAAGTAAATGAATGTCGTGCCAATAAAAAATTCGACATAGGAAACCCTTTCTTCTGTCTTACTTTTTCACCTGATTCTTAGAATTGAATTGATACAGACCATTTCAAATCGAGAGAAAGTACAATTATACAAACACAACTTGTACAAAAAAAATCGACCAGCTTAACGATAGTCTCCAAGTTTAAAAATATTTACTCATGCATGCATGGGTGGATGTGGATGGGAAGAGAAAAAGTTGTTCGTAGAACGAGCATTTCAACCAAGAAAATGAAATCTTTTTTAAATGAAATTAGTCCTGGAATTCCCAAGTAAGCACTATTTCACGAAGAAAACAATCCCACCCACCAAACCACTCTACTTTCTCTCTATTCTCACGCAACTGAAGGAATGGGAGTTTTTAGGGTGAAGCGGTAAAATTCCGGAGCGACAAGAAAAAATGGGCGAACTTTTATTTAAGCCCAGGAGGAAATGCACCACTCCCTTGATCTAGAAATACATAGTATTTAAGTTCGAATGGGAATGGGTAACGTCGTTTTGAACTACTTGCAGCAGCCACCACTGGATTTCTGTCTTTTTTCTTCACATTCATTTGCTTGACTAGGCATGCATAAAAAAGTCTCAAGGAGAAGAAATGGGAAGAAAACAATGTGGACTGCAGTCATTGCCTTTCCATGGCAAGTTCTATGTAGAAAAAAACGCAGAAAAAGCACGGGACGGAAAAGGCATTGTTTCTATGAGTTGAGTATTTTGTCGTATCTTTGTGAAAGGGAAAGTGATATAAGGCAGGAACTCTTTTAGGAAATGCATTCTCTAAAGATATGAGTACACCAATCACACTGCTGTGTCTAGTGTCTGTTTAGCTTTCCCTGGTTTTTACCCTTTCCCTTTCAAACTCGCTTGTTTTGACAATGTACAATGATACAGGCAAGTAGCTCCCCTATGTCTAGTCTTTGTCCTACATAAACAGTGATTTTAACTTGATATTATTGGTAATATTACAAATCATACTTTGTTATTAAGTGCAACGTATATACGAAGAATTGTTCTAACATTGCTCAGTCAAAAATATCAAAGCTAAATATAATTCAATTAATGCGAAATTTAATCAAAAATGTTTTGAGAGCAGCAGAGAAACGGAAAACAGTATGGTATCCAATCGTTCAATCCAATATTTCACACTCATCGTTATATAGCTATAAGTTTGCAAAAATATATATTTGAGTAGTCATGCTCGTACTAAGAACTGGCATGAATAGGTGTACTTTTATGACTTCTCAAATCGTGGAGTGATTTTCATCCAGCACGTGCCAAAGAAAGCCATATATATAGTCGACCACAGAACATATAAATAATATGCATATAAGCACTCTTTCATATTTAGATGTAGGAAGGATCCTGCTTTATTCTTCGAGAGTTGCTGTGTTGCATCATGCTTTTGATTTATTCTGTGGCTTCATTTCCTTTTGACTATTTGTAAAAAGTATAAATTACCAAGATCAAGCGTGGTTTGATGTCGAAATGCTTTCCCTTTCCTAATTATGAAGTCAGCTGAAAATCAAGATCTAACATGGATAAGTAATAACGATAAGTGAAAGTGTGAGGTTTCATTTGCTTTTACAAACTTTTCATTACGAAATATATGAATTTTTTTCACCACGTGTCAGATATATGTACATACATTCATAAATCATAATCAAACTTTCTATCTATGAATACTGTTTCATCTTTTTCTCGGCAAACCAAAATGTTTTTTATAGTTGGGATTTCTACCAAGTTTTCCGTGAGCATTGTGTGCGGGAGCAAGAACATTTATGATCCTGTTTTTTCTTGCCATTAGAGCATACTCTTTCTACCATTACACAGTGGTAAAAATAAGGTGGATTTGGTTTTCCTCAGAAGTACACAAATAGACAAAAGGACAGAATAATAGAACAAAAGACGAGTAGAAACATCAAGAAGAGAGAGAAGAGGCTTAGACAGGGATTGGGAATCCATTAGTCGATCACTTCCTTCCATTGTTTAAGTGAGCTTTACTTTTTATCCTTTCTTCATAAGCTGTGTACACGTACACAACATACTAAGCATCTTCTATACATTTCCATCCTGTGGCAAGAAGGGTAGTGTTAGTTATTGAAAGTACCAGAACACAAATTCCCTCTCTTCTTTTTCCTTTTCCAAAAAACGGATTTGGATCGCCCTGAAGACGTTTCCTGGCGTCATGGCTGATTAAGATTCACAGTAACATGCTCTAACTTCTTAGACCTTTTGTCTCCATTTTCTCGACGTGAAAAGCATATGTGCACATTTCACTTTCCTCACCAGCCGAAGCATGTTCAGTGCATATCCAGGTTATGTTGATTCCATATGGTCGATCTAACATAGTGGATTACTTAATACTGGCATTTGCAAAATCCTTTCTAAAACAAACTTATTCAAACAGCATTTTATTCGCGAAAAGGATGGAGAATCTTTATGCGGTTAAAAATACAAAGGGCATCCCATACCCTGTTTTGTTGGAAACGACAGAAGTACTTATTTTGGTGAACTTTTTAGAACAAGGCAGCAAAAATACATGAAACGCTGAGTCGGTAAAAGGAAATGTTAATAATATGTTGAAATGAGCTAAGCTATGGCTTTTCATATATTTGTTTCAAAAAGAACTTTCCTGATCTGTACTTTGTTTAAACGAGTAGATGTATCCATTCGCACATACTCGGCAAATGGGAGCGAAACATTATTTTTCTCACATGTCAAGTGGCACACTGGCACGTAGGAACAGAGGAGGCAAAAGGTAGGTTTTGGACTTGTGGTCCAATCATTGAAGCAGTATGTGTGGGGAGTGAGGATGAGTGCCTTGGTTTCCTTGAAATCACGTATCATGCCACTTTATTTGCCACCACGGTACAATTGGAATTCGTGTTTCCTTCCTCTTCTTAACTTTTTCACTTCTCTCTCGGCGTGTGTGCCCTTCCTCCACCCGTTTTGATGATTTGTATCGGTAACAGAGATCACATTTCACATAGAAATGAGCAATAGCTATAAAATATACACATATGAATGAACGTATCCATAAATAAGTGCATAAATTACATGGTATAGTGTGTGGCAAGCTTGCTCATGTATAAAAGGGCTTTTACATCAGATAAAGATCACTGACAGCGTTTTTCCACGTTCCAAATAAACCTGTGCACGTACGCTCGTCGACTGTTGTTTCCCTGTGGAACATTTGGATATAGACTAGAAGTTTTGCTATTCCCGTTTGAATATGCTGTGGTTATGCACGGTAGAAGCAGGAGGAAGATAACGGACTCCAAGAAGCTCGTAAGTTTCTTACTAGTTTTCTCGAAATAAGCAGACATCATGTTTGCATTACATCAATACGAAAAAGTATATAATATTTCGTGTCGAAGGAAAAGAGAGCCCAACATTTTTTTCTTAACTTTTTAGATAATCTTCTGGCTAGAAAAAAAAATGTCTTAAGGAAAGAATAGACTACTTTCACTCTTTCCATTGTTGAGTATTTCCATCTTCCGTAGTAGAAATTCACGTTCCTAGGAAAAAGTTTTGTGGAGGAAGAGCATGATGATACGTATGCACGTGTAAGTAAATATATGTGCTCCACGAGAGGATGAAGAACAGAAACAAAATAGAGCCACAAGCTATATACTTTTCACTTGTGTGGATTACTTATTCCTCGTGTACATTTATCAGAAAGTATGGCATACATGAGCGCATATATTAAGATGGGAAAGTGTATGGATCGAGATACGAGTCATAAAGCTTGGATTACTTTTCATAGTCTCTCTCACTCAACATTTATAGACGATTTGCTTAGAGAGAGAAAACCATACAGTCCTTTCACGTTCTCTGCTTTATGTGAGCTGGAGCGTGGAGACACAACACGTGACTTGAAGAAGATCTTGGATTAGGAATAGAGAAAGTAAGTAGGATTTTGAGTTACCACCAGACAAAAAAAAAACCATGCAACAAGCTTGCAACAACCACTTCGTGGATAATATTTACATCGACAAGATTTGATGTGCAAAAAACGAACGAAACTATCGAAGTCTTAAGAGATCCTTTTGACTTTTATAACAATATCGAAATATTGTTAAGACCCTCAGCGGATACAAAAGGAATTCGAAAAATCATCAAGCGTAAAGACTATTTTATAAAATTTATGATCTTTGAAAGAAACATACTTTCAAAGTCTTTTTTGCAACAATGCCCCCAACTTGCTTCCCTAAAGTAGCGAACTACTACGCATTGTTAGCTTTTGAAAGAAAGTGCGTTTTAGCGTATGAGCTTCTGATGGCAGGCTAAAAAGGTATAACAATGAAAAATCACAACCATGAAAGCATGTAATACGGATGTTGAGTATGAGTGAGCTAAGTCGTTCTTTCCACTAACATGGTTTTCATTTTGTGGACTTACCTCGTAAACAGGAAAAGTGAGACAAAGTGAAACTGACACATTTTTCTTTCCATCAAGTGCACTAGAACTAGTAGCAAACAAAACGAATGATCACACACAGTTCCAGCCTTTTCCCGCTTTCCTTACCTCTCTTGTACAAATTCCTGTACTTGCCGACTTCTTCGAATTTGTCAAGTTAGCATTTTTATTAGGAAAGGGAAAAAGTGGATTTCTAACGCTAAAAGTGGTTTTCTCTTTTATTCTGTCTATTCTAGATTCATTATGAACTGACGATAGAATTTGCTGACTTTATTGCCCTCCTTCCGCCCTCCAGCAACATCTCAACCCACGGTCGAGTGCCACTGAAACAGGAGACATTTCGGTAAGTTGGCCATTTTCCCAAGCTGTCAACTCGGTTTTCTCGCTTCCTCACCTCAATTATTATTCATAACGCTTTTCTATTGGCGGTGAGGAAAAGTTGAGGAAACAAAAAGACTATGATGACTGACTGGGAGAAACTTTCCGAACCGGCGACCACAACCTATTGTTGTTGAGTCTACGCTCGAGTCTGTACATAGTACATCTATGACATCTCGCCAAAACGAATTTTTGACTTACGTGAATGTAGAGCCTACACACGCCACAGTTGTCGACGAGTTCAGACTTCATACAACTTTCATGGAATCTCCATCACTTTTCTACCGTGTTCTTATGATAATGCGAGGTTAGACCGCGGACCCCAATGTTGTATTTGTCGTCACTTGCAGAAATGAACAGTCAAGTTGCTTATCGTGGAGTTGCCCTTTCCCAATTAACCCTTCACGGCCCACACATCGTAGTAAGTTGTGTCTCCTAGAACTACGACGAAATGTAAACAAGTGAAAGCAATTTTGGTATATGCGTGCATAAGTACATACATTTTCTCGTGAAATTGTGTTTTCTTTCATTCTGCTAGCACCCTACTCAAGAAAGAATACTTGATTTAAGTTCAGACTACGCAGTTTAGACATATGTCGCTTTAAGGTTGAAGAAAGACGTCCATTCTAGAGAAATAGAGTTGGACATCAAATGAGTTTTAAAGAGTAGCTGACATTGTGAGTGTACTCTGGATGACAAACACTGCCGATGATGAACCTAACATACATAAGCCACCACTTAAACATTCTCCGCAAATAAAATTGCAAAAAAATCTGTTGATGTCTATGTCTGCTGGGGGAATTATTCACTGTGCCTTATCAAAGATCGGGTTCAGACTTTCAGACCATCAGTTTTCATAATTTTGGGCAGATGAAGAAAGTGATATGTAACATAAAACTCATGTTTAAGTAAGTATTTGCAGAAATATTGTAATTGACATCGGTTCTCTTTCAAGTAATGTTACAAATGCAACGAGAAGATGCAGAGTAGATCGTAAATAACTCAATTGCAGACTCCAGACGTATATTGGACGAGGTAATGTATAAAGTTATGATATGATCGTAGTTCCTGATTTCATGTTGATGATCTAATTGGAATGCCCATTCCATTCCTCACTCAGTTTCCTTTATTGCTTCGTAAACTGGAGATACAGATAGTACGTATACTTACGATTAGAAGATTCAATATTTCACCCGTTTCTTTTAACACGACCTGGCAAAGAGTTTGATTCTGCTACTACTAGAGTTCATAGAGAGTTGTGACTAGTGTACATCTTATTTCACAACGTACACCCAGTGTTTCAAGACGAGTTGAAACACAAGACACGAAAGGAAATTTAGGGGAAACATTTCAGTTATCTTATGGTGAAATGTCATCAATCAAATATTTACGAGCTGGTCTATCTTCCTCTCTTATGTTTATTCTTTTGTGAGCCAAACCGCTACTCCTCTTCTGGAACTGGAAAACCTGGAAAAGGGAAAACAAACTTGAAAGGAGAGTTGTGTACGTAACAATCTAGCGCAATGTTTCAGCTACTCCTTTGCTTTCCTAAAAACTGAAAAGCATAAAGTCTCCCTTTTGCTCTTTCGGAGAAAATACACGCATCATAAAAGCGATATTATGCACATATTGCATTAGGTACAATGGCTTGTTGCATTGCAGCAGTTTGAAGCGCGAGTAGTTTCTATTTGCTCTTTTTTCAGTCACTCACTTTTAAATGCATTTCTCTTCATTTCCTCTGTAAACTTATTTCTTAGTTCAAGAGCTCTGAAAGAGTTTTTTAAATGCGAGCTCGTTTGTCAGAGAGGAGAGAGGGGGAATGAAGAAGAGCTCTAAAACGCTAGTAATTTTTTGACTGGGAATGAGGCACATTCATGGTGAACGGGTTGACGGTTGACGAAACATCAACAACTACTTGTCGCGAGTGAGACGTCAAAGGAAAAAAAGATATAAAAAACTGCTCCCAGACGAATGAAATTTTAACAGCTGAAATAACAGTTTTGTATTTTAGATCTACTTTTGCATACGTAATATACAGCAATCATATCCACTACTTCGCTCTTGCTACATGGGGCACCGGCGAGATACGTTTACATTTGAGTCAATGTTTTTTTCATATGCAAACATAGTATCTGAGATGATCCCTTTCCATGTTTACTTTAAAAATATTTTGAGAATTGTAGCTGTGATTTCAGAGTATTTTGATAAGATGTCAATTAATCAAAAACAGTTAGACATATACATGCTTCAATATCTGCATATTTTGTTGACTTTATCATACTCACTACTTCGTGAAACTTAGCTGGCTAGAACCTTCTGTTACTCAAACTTGTGTTGAATGTGAACAGTAAGCTTTCTTACTCTTAATCTGCTTCATTATTATTATCAGTGAAACAATTTTGACAAAGTTCATGGAAATTCCAGTTTTATTGAAAGTGCTGGTTAGAGTAAGATGGTGGATGCAAGAATCATCATCTACTGTCAGCAAATTCTCCGTGAAAGCGTATCTTTGCTTTAATGAAATACGCTTATCATCTATCTGCCATAAACTGCAGATGAACAAGAAATTAATATTCGAACGGTGTGTAAGTATATACATTGATACCTGCTACATGAGTAAACTTTTACAAAAAATAATAATTTAAAAGCACATTTGTCCAACCAAATACCCATAACAAATACACATGAACGGCCCCCCTAGTTATAATATACGGCGAATGGCAGCTTTGAGAATACGCATTTCAAAATTGTCATCGGCAACAT
>JAQFZW010004270.1:0-10663 GCA_034687055.1 Heteromurus nitidus | reverse complement strand
ATATGCTGAATTCTTATGAAGAGAGAGTATGCAATTTTTTTAGAACAAAAACAAGTACTTGAGGGCTTTTATCTACGTCCATATCCAATCTCCGTGACGTTACTAGGTGCAATGTGGATAAAATGCCCAAAATAATAAATAAATATTCCACACGAGGTCGTTCATGCTCAAGATCGTCTTTGCAAAGTGTACAAATATGTTGTTCAGTAAAGCAAGATAATATTTGAAGCATTTTTTTGAAGTGTATTGACGCTGAATTTTTGCAAGAATTCCTCCCTTGAGAGAGTGTTTTTATGAGAAGAGCTTTCAAAAATAGCAAACAAACAAAACAAGAGGGTCCACCATTCCAGATTCCGCAATTTTCAGCTTTGACTAACAGTACAAATTGCGCCAATGTTTCTGTTGTCGACGACTCTTAACTATCCGTTTCGAACGGGGGTGGAAATTTCAAAGGAAATATAACCTCCTCCTCGTCTTCAAAACAAGTCCACAAACACGAAAAAATATTTTTTAACTACTCTCTCTGTTCTGATTCGCAAGATCAACTTGAAAATTTTGAGCGTGCCACTTACATGTCACTTGTACATGTTTTCTCCGCTTCGCTTAATTGCCACTTTCACACGAAGAATAAATTGCGACCGCGAGCCCCATTTACTAAAACTAAAAACAATATTGTAAAAATATTTTTTTCTAATTTTCAGATAAACAAGATGACGACATCGGTCTCCGGTCTCGGTCAACTATTTTAGAAGTTAGGAGAGGCCCCCACAACTAAAATCCTGACACTTTTTTGGAGGAAAACGTAAAAGTTATGAAGTGACTAAAAATTTGAAGAAGTCATCTTTGCAGTTTTGCGCACACACTCCATTGCCTCATCGCAGTTACACATGCATGAAACGTGTTACTAAATGTCAGCACGTCGCCCTCCGTAGTAAAGCTCGGGAATGGACATTTCGGAGGATGGGAGTGAGAGAATGATGTCTCTCGACGAGACGGAACGTACTTCATCATCATCAGGATCGTCGCATCCCCTCCTCTCCGAGTTCCCCTCCGATGGGCGCTTCATCAGTGACAAGAACTATGACATGGGCGAGGACAAGTCGGACAAGAGTATTATTCTGGCAGGGATGAACACCACGTCGTGGCTCCTCTACGACAACATGACGGCGATGGACAACATGACAGGGCTGATGGTCAACATGTCCGACTCGACGATCATTGAAGAGTTCCCCTACTACATTAGAATCACGTCGACACTCCTCTGCGGATTCATTCTCCTCATTGGCATCATCGGCAACATCCTCGTCCCCGTCGTGGTGTGGAGAAACAAAGATTTGCGCAGCTCCACCAACATTTTCCTCATTAATCTCAGCCTCGCCGATTTGCTGATACTCCTCGTCTGCATGCCACCTGTTCTCATCGAGCTCCATTCAAAACCTGAAGTTTGGGTGTTGGGTGCCGCAATGTGTAAGTCATTTCTTTCTTCTTTTCTCTCTCTCTCTCCTTCATCCTTATCTTATCTACAAATCAGCCAGCACATTCATAAAACACCAGCAGCAGTAGAAGTAGCAGCAGCATAGCGCCGCGCCAGTGCGTGTGCAAGAAAATAAGGTGGTGAGAGAGGCTAACGACTAATAGAAAAACCCCTTTTCTATTAGTTTCCCCATTTCTTGGATGATTTTATGCTCGAGTCCTCACATTTTATATTTGAACAGCCGACACTTTACAATTATTTATTGAGGCATGCGAACTCATGTTCGAAAGTGGCTTGTAACCTATACACCACCAACACTTGAGCATATTCGAGTATACATATATGCCCACTCGCTCGCTATGGGATCATGGTGATGGTGAAGAGTGCGTGAGTGTGGGAGAATGAGCCAAACCCTTCTCCAAATAACGCCCACATCATCTTTCACAGTTCAGCTTGCGCGCTGCGATCCAATGTTTATGCGTAAGCGATTTCTCGGTTCACGTTTAACAAATATTTTCACCCTTCTTCGAATTCTGACAAGTGATACAGTTTGAGATTCTTACGGATTATATTTTTTTGCACGAAAGAAGCATTGAGGAAAGTTCAATTGCGAGCCCTTTACTCTCGTAAATCAGCGTGATGATCATCTGAACTAACTAGTTGCCAGCCAGTATTTTATCAAGGAAGTTGAGATGGGTGAAGTAGTTCTTGAAATCTTTGACTTTCCGCGATTATAGAGTTACACTTTGAACGCATTATGGGATTGCAGAGATTATTATTATTATGCAAAATGCAAAAGATTGAATTACATCAGATGAGATTTCAAATGGAAGGAGAGAGAGAGATGCTTATTAGGTCGGATTGCAGTTTTAAAAAAGTGTACGAACTTGTAACATGTTTACTCCAACGTTTTGTGCGTGAGTGTGGCAATATCAATGATGAGAATTGGAATATAAGAGTGTAGCCGTAGTAGTCGCTTGGGTTGATGGCTTTAAACTACTTTTACAATTTCATTGAAGATAAATGATGATGTCTCAAATGACGACCTGAAATAATCTAGTCTCCCTTGTCTTAGAGAGGATCGGATATGATGGTGAAGGCGTTCCAATCGCAGTTACACGAGTTAATGCTTAAAAAAATATCAAGATCGGATCCTTGCTCTTACCGAAAATTGTATTACGTTCTTCGTTGTTGTGTATTTTTTTGTCAAATCAAAGCTCAATTTGATTTCTGCGTTTTTGTAACTCAAACCGTGGACAAAGAAGCAAACCATGAAATTCTTGATTTGGAAGGCAACTAGTGCGTGCACATGACTCTTACGCAAAAAGAGAATACTATAAGCATTAGATTATAGAATGAGCATCATCGTCATTGCTGAAACTAGATACGTACCTTTTTTATAAAAAAAATATGGCAAGAAGGAATAGAAAGAGATTGAAAAATGTGCATGGCTGCGAAGGCTACACATTTCGCATGCGAGTCAAGTGAAAAAATTCCATTCTATTGCACATTTCAAAGAAATTAGGTGAAATGGGAGTTGAAAGACAGAAGATTAAAGAATTTCCCTCTGAGATAATATCCTCTTAAAATACTGTCTTACACGAAAAAATTTCAACGTGTGAGTATACATTTTTTTTCTGAGGAGAGAAGCTAAAAAATTCTGATTCGACTAGAAGGAATTCTCTATCTCTCTCATACAGCCACTATTTTTCACATAGACAGAACGTCTAGTATTTTTTTGCTCTAGCCTCACCTTTTCTTCGGATTTTGCGGAGAGATTTTTGTGAACAAAATGCGTACACACTTTAAGATGTAGAAGATTGATGGGTATCACAGAGCCGAGACCAGATCAAAATCTAAAGTGAAAAAGGGGAGAAGACATCTTCACTCGGCCAACTTGAGAGAGAGAGAGAGTTGTCTTGTTAAACCCAACTCGAACTAGATCCTTTTGCTCTATTTATTAAAAGATCGATAGAGTTCTTCTGTTGTTTTTTCGATATGATATATTATGTATGAGGATGCAGACCATGTGCGTGCCTGCATGATATATGTATTATATGTATCTCTCTCAAGACAAAAAAAATCGGAGCATCAAAATATCTGTATTATTCCAGCTGGTTTTTATCACAGAAAATTGTGCGTATGTGCAGCAGCAGCACACGCACAACTGCCACCATTACCAATGCCAGTGTCACTCGCGAGGAAAGAGAGAAAGAAAAGAAAAGACGATTAGTAATGATGGGTGTGTGCGTGTATTATCGCTTGGCTTCATTTGAGACAGGAGGGAAGATTGGGGCAAAAGTCTATTTCCGGATCTAACGCAAATCAGCAAAGATTTTCATCCAAATCTCACTCTTCCTATCTTGAATAAGTAGAAAAATAAAATTCTCGCATCAAATAATGGGTTTACAAAAGGGAAGAGAGAGAGCACGATGAACTTGATGATATTTGACTCTGTTTCAATTAAACAACTTTTCCTTCTTGTAACGTTCCAAATGTAAAAGGAGTGAAATGTGCACCTTTCTTTATTGTCAATTAGGAAAATTTGGAGGTCGGTAGAAAGTGAACTTCGGTGAACGAAAATCATTGTCGATAAAAAACGACATAAATATATACATTTTGTCTTATTCTCGGCTCAATGAGTAAAGACAAGGAACACATTTGAGCAGCTGAGTTGCAGCAAGAGCTGCGTGCAAAAAGAGCCAGAGTTCTCAGAGTAGGCATCAACCCATTAATTTTCGAGTATGTGACGCATCACAAGGGAAATAGAGTTGTAATGGTGGAATTTAACGCAGTGTATAATTAGCGATTTGTTTCACAGCCAAAATATAACGTGTTCATATTATCTCGTAATATCGGATTCGTCAATCTCGTAATAAAGGCAAGAATATAATCCATCCATTTTTGCGAATTGCAGGGGCACCCAACGAAACCCATTCAGCAGAGGCTATAATGCGCTGCTATACTATTCGTTCTCGAGCTTCGTTTGGTAACGCGACTTGAACATGGTGTGATGAGTGTGAATGAAAGAAGGGAATATATGCAACAAGTTTTAGAGGAAACCCCTTCTCCGTCCCCATCTCCTTTGAACTGAAGGCTTTTGTTTCCGCTTTCCTGTGAAACAGCCCAATTGAATCTCTTTAATTGCCCTTTCTTCTTTTCCGTTTTGTGGAAAGCACGCTATAAAGGTGAAGAATGGCAGCTATGAACGTTATATGGTTGTATGAGGAAATGTGTCCGTACGTGTTTCGCATTCATTTCCTTCTTTCTCTGGAAAGCGGCTACAAAAAGTCTAGCTCATGTGTGGAAGAGGCATATACTCTCATACCAGAATGTAAGAGGAGATGTCGTCATATATACAGCCAGCTTTCAATGTTGAGTAACTAATGGATTTCTACGTGACATGGCAGGATCGCTACAAAAAAAACTTGTGTCGGAACTCATTTCCTCCATGATACCCCTTTTCCTAACCCTTGTATCGCACACGAGGTTTTTTTGATGGATGATACAAATGTGGGCGACTTGTTGGCTGAGTGGCAGTTTAAATCAGGCGTGTGTAAATAGGATGACTAGTTGCTGAGGATGAGGCAAGTGGGCCCACTATCAGTGTCACACTAAAAGCCAATGCTTGTGATTTTTGTGCAACTTTTCGGTCTTTTTTGGAGAAAAAAGTCAAGGAAAATATATTTTTTTGCAAAAAAAAAGTACTAAGGAAAGTTGTAAGTATAGATCTTCAGCAAGTCCGAGATCCTGAATATTGCATTGGGGCAATAAGATACATCGCTTTCTGATCCCTTAAACAGAGAAGAAGAAGAAGACTATCACATCGTTGTGTGCATGTTTAGTGTTTTGCAAGTGCAAGAAGATCTCTTTAGTCAGACGCAGCGTGTCATTTCTCATGCTCGCTGGAGTCAATAACATAACGCCATGTGGATATGTGGTTTTGGTTGTGTGCGTGCGTGCGGGTGAACAGTGAAACAAAATCTCTGCGATGATACGAGAGACGGTCTTGCACACCAAGAAGCAGCCACATTCTAAAGAAAAAACTCATTACTTCTCCTCTGAGCGTTTTATCTCCGCTTTCCTGACTCATCTGCATGAGCAAGCATTTCTCCACCTAGTTCAACTGGAAGAGCAATTTTAGAATGAATTATATATATTATATGACTACTTCTGTCTTCTGCATTCTTCAGTCTTATACTTGTTTTTCATAAATATTTCCGGCCGATGCTGAATATCATTCTAAACTCTCTCGAAATACAAGAAATGATTCTTGCGTTGCTGATACACAATAATATCTTGCAAGATGTAGGCAATATTTTTGTTAAGAGGAACACACGTTCAGACTTAGAAACTGTACTCTTGTATGTAATTGTACACAATGACTCATTTGCATGAAATAGTGCACCAGATAAATCGAAGGAATAAAAAATCATTGAGATATGCTGGCACAAGATGCAAAAGAAATG
The DNA here is from genome assembly GCA_034687055.1 of Heteromurus nitidus. NCBI lineage: Eukaryota > Metazoa > Arthropoda > Collembola > Entomobryomorpha > Entomobryidae > Heteromurus > Heteromurus nitidus. Next base: position 4,720 of record JAQFZW010004270.1, on the reverse strand, counting down.
AAATCAGAGAATGGAGAGAGAGAGAGGGTAAATGGGAAAGAGGCGCAACGCTTGTTCGATAAATTAGATATCGAGGAAAATGGATCCGGCAATAATTTTGTGGTTACATGAAAGGCCTTAGGTGTAGTGCAGATGACATTATTTGTACTTGCCGATGTTTATTGTCTTGCTTTTAACTACTACGGCATATCTTTGCTCGTTTCTCCACGCAATCGTTTTCCGTAATTGCAGTACACACTCAAAGTGGGTTTTTGAGTTTCCTTTGCAAATATCCACTCGTCGTTGTTGTCGCAGTAGCATTTTGTAAATAGTCATGTTCGCATAAAGGTATGTGGGTATATGTATGTATGTTTGCCGGGCTATATTTGCTTACATGTTCGTAAATTGAATGGAAAGTTAAATGCTTGTCAGTACAACTCGTTTTCTAAGTTGTACACTTGTATAACTGACATGTTGAGTCGAATAAATTTTACGCACGGCAAAAGTAGTCTCCGTTTTACTCAAGACGTCTAATTGTAAGTGTAATACATGTGCTTTATGCGTAATGTAAGTAATCCACATCTACTCAAGAGCTATATTTGCGTAGACTAAGGAGATCTGTGTCTTGCACTCAATGAACACAACACAACCGAGAACTCAATTGAACTGCGTAGGTTAAAATAAAAGCCCGATGTGCGTGCACTTGCGTCGACATGGAATACTTTTGAAGATAATTGCCTCTCTCTCTCTCTCTCGCTACTGCACTCTTGTCTCTTGCATAACACTGATTGTGCACTTAATTGCTCTCCTTTCATCGACTGTTTTCCCCAAGTCTTCGGTTAAATGACTGTAACAACACGAACGTGTTATGTAAGTTGCATGTTGCATTTCCTTTTGTGGCATTCCGCACTTTTTTTGTTCGTTTCGGATTGAAAAGAGATCGGAAATGATGATAGTGTCATATGCCGATCATTTGCAACATTGTACGGATCAGCTCTCTATGATCCAAAGTGGAAAAGTGCAAACATCTGTAGATTCAGATTAGATATTTCTTGTGGCTTGAGAAGAGAATATGTATTTTAAAGACTTTCCAAACACACTTTCTACAAATTGATTAAATTGGGTAGCTTCATCGATAAGTTGCGCATCAACTTCGCAATGAAATCATTGAAATTCCTCGTTTGCGGATTCTGATCTTTTTGAAGTTTATGGGAACTAAACTGTGTGCAAGGAGAAGCGCAAAAATGCGAAACATTTCTGTAAAACAGAGACAAATATCTGAATCTGTAGCTTTGGCTTGTTTATGTGCAGTTGCAACACATGCACATACGTGAAATTAGCTAATTTGCATCGAATCCCATAAAAAGGTGGTACAGTATTGAGGAAATATTTTAGCATTGACCACTCACTAGTCAACTGTCAACGTATCCATCAAAGATCCTGTGTGGACGGACGTCATACATTTTTTTAGCTCAGTTCACAGGCGAGAATATGTCATTCCGTCCTCTACCGTCTTTGAATGGAGAACAGTTTTCGTTCTCGTAGACAGAGTGGATTTATACATGAACTAATTGATGAGCCAAATGACTTATTGCCTCCTTTTCCCAGAAAGGCAGAACAAGTCTTGTAATCGCCAAAACAACAAACTGTCTTGGCGACGTTAACAAATCTAGTTGATTCCCAGGTACGTCAGTCAGAGTCGGCCAGGTCGTCATCCCACCACACTGCAGCCAACAACAACATGCTTATTGCTTTCCCTGGCGTAACGACGATACGAGTCGAATTTTGTTGAGCTGAACTGATGGCAAAAGGCGAAGAAGGTAGTAGTTTGCACCCAAAATGGACTCAATAATTTATACAGTACAAGTCTACAGTTGGAGATTGGGGAATCAATTAAACAATAAACTTGAATAGTAATTTAAATTCTGAGCTTTTCCTTACATTCCTCTATCGACATTTCCCTTTTGGGCATAAAGGAAAATGGGCGACGGAGATGGGATGAAGCGAATTGCTTAACAATTTCAATGAGAATAAATATTTCGAATACAACAACAGCCTGTATGTGAGATGACAAAGGAGAAGGCAATAACATAAAAAAACGCAATATTCGTTGCTGAAAGGTATATCTTTTGAAAATGCAAATTAGCTGGATCATAAAGTACTAGCAAGCGTCAGTTTAAATAAATAAAGTTGTCATTGGGCGGAGTGAAGGAAACTAATAATTTTACTTTAAAAGGATAGCATTAACGACACCTTCCAATAATATTTCCTTTGCTCCTTGTCAAACACTTCACACTTTCTTCAAGCTTGGATTCTTGCAAGTTCTTTTACATCATTGTTTCACGTTTTGCTGAACCTAAAACTTATTTTATTTCAAAGTGACAAAAAAATTCATTTCAACAGTCTTGCTCATCCCTGTTGAACTACTTATCCTATCCGAGGCCTATTATCCATGTGACTTTGAGACTAATTACATTAAAAATGAAGCGAATCTGTGTTAGACAAGAAACAATGAACATAATTTTTCCACTTGGTTTACTAAATTTGCACAAGGTCATTTCATTTGCAGGAGGATAGTTATCTAATTATCAAAAAGTATGAAGGGCATGGGTATATGCCCCGCAGGGAGGAGAGAAGGGTCAAAAAAATAAATGCATGTACGAATATATATTACTGTGCAAACAAAGTATGGAGACGATCTGCATTTGATTTTTGATGATGGACCGGGGAAACGATGCGTAAGATAGAACACCTCTGGCTGGAGGCGTTCAGCGAATGTCATAAAATTATGTGCCAACGTTGCGATTCGTTTGCTTTCCCCTTTGACGATTGTATCTCATAATTTGCATATTATGCCAAGTAGGAATCGCCCATCCAGAAAGAGAAGAAAAAAAGTTGATGAAAGATCCGTCTGTTTTTGAACACTCTCCTCGACTGCCGAGATCATCGCCACACACTTGTCAGTAAAAGCAGGAAAGTAATTATTAGAATAATACAACACTCATTATCATTACGTTCTCACATCAATTAAATACATGTCAAATTATGTCAAATCTTCATTTTACTCCCTTCATCAACATTTCAACAGAATAGTTTTTGATCGACTTGGAAATAAACAGTTTGAGGCTTGAGTAGAGAGGGGAAGGTATAGGAGTTCTATTGGTACAAGACAAAGTTTCCCTTTGAGTAATCATCATAAAAATAATATTCATGATAATGAAATTAGCGATGTGAAGCGAAAGGGCTTCGATTGAAAACTCGGCTAGAATTATGTGTCTCGTTGAACAACACAATATTTTTTCCCATTTCCCAAACAACTAATGTTGTAGACGAAAATTGTGGAAAATTATTAGCCCAAGTCAAATTTACCTGAATAAATTATATTCCTTCGAAGCTGCTTAATTACTAATCGTAACAAATATTTTCAAAGGATTCTCTAAAAAAATAATTACTTTACAAGGTTGTGCAATATATTACGTTACCGTTCTAATTATTATTTTTATCCCAAATTCATAAATAACCTACTTTCTCCAGCTCATCCTCACATTTCAAGTTAAAGCATATATTCCAATCGAAGAGTAGAGTTTCCTCACACAAAAATTAAATGAAAGAACCAACTCTCGTCAAAATGAGTCATCCTCACATCGCGTCGGTGTCAGCATTGCTGATGCAGGTTTTCAGCACTTCACTGAAATTGCATATTATATTCAGGACGATATTCTCGTAAATACGCGAAAGCTCTTTGGCCCGTTCCGCTTGCGCTTCCTTAGCAAAAATCTCTCATCCTTGCATTTTACGTACACTTCTTTCTCTATTAACTTAAGATTCATGTGTACCTAGATACGTCGTTACGACCACACATCTTTCTCTCTCTAATCGCAAGTCTCAATGGGAATACGAGTGATGGATTGGTTGAAAAGTGTGTAGCAAAACATGAAGAGGATTTTAGTGTAGCTATTAGGCACGGATTTGAATACACCTTGTCATCCCCTTTGATCCCAATGACTTGTCATAAAATCATATATATTCCTAGCGTCTTCCCTTCTACAGCTTATAAGCTCATTCATATTTTTTGGTAATGTTATTATTATTTTAGGTAGAAATGCAAATCCTCTTCTTCTGCATCTGATTGTAATGGTGTCTATTTGAGGCACACAAAGAATCCGCACCGCGACTCACTATTTTATGTGACCACACACGACCACATGCTAAAAAAATCAACATGCATTTTAAGCAGCATTATCATTCCTTATGAGATTTCGATTCTCTCGGAAAGTGATATTCATGAGGGCAATCAGAAAAGCGCTGCCTGCCTGCAGCTGGCATATTGCCGCAGTTAAAATTGCGAGTAAAAAATAAGTTCAACTTTTACAACTTCGGATTAAAGTGATGATCATGAGTTCCTGTTATTATGTACTTCCAATTCCAACCTATGATTATGGTTATTATTATGCATATCTTTACGCAAAGACCCGACGAGAAAAGAGCCGGATATCATGCATGCGAGTGCGAATCATTACAAAAATGGGATTTCGTTCACGGCGGAGTGGCGCTACTTTGATAAATCCTTGAGGAGTGAGTGAATGAGCCAGGACGCGTTTGTGCGTTGTGTCACTGTCGGAGAATATAGAAACCACAAAGATGGATTAAAGTGTAGACGTTACCATAAATGTCGAAGAGTAATAACATGATGATGATGATGCAACCCTGCTTTCATGTACGAACACAATTTACTCTTTTC
>JAQFZW010004269.1:0-10663 GCA_034687055.1 Heteromurus nitidus | reverse complement strand
GCGTTTCCAATTGAGTTGGAAATCCACACTCGGAAAATGTGTGAAAACGCCCATTACCCTGGAAAAAATATCCACTTTCTGTGTCACAGTCATCATCTCCATTTCAGAAAAAATATGTCATTTTATCCACAATAAATGTCTTCATAGGTCCCAGTTTACTCCCTCATGTGTTCTTTATTGGCTCCAGCTAGAATTTATGGTGTTCAGGGTAAACTACTTGAGCCCGAGTAATACTTTCAAACAGCTTTCCCCTAATAATCCCCAGTTTCTCACACACTTGCACACGATAAATCAGATGAGAAGGCTTGATTGACCTTTTGCAAATGACCTAATTTTCATTATCTTTATCCATAGCGAGTTATACTCCGTGTAGAATTCATTCACTATCAGCTCACGACTCAACTCTACAACTACATTAGTGCACTAACTCAGCCACTCAACAACAGTAACGTTTAGTAAATGAACAAAGTTTTTCCTGAGGTAGGCACCAAGCCAGAGACTACCAAAGACGCAGAGTAATATGCCAAAAAAGGAGAGAGAAAGAGAAAAAACTTTGTTCTCCTTGTCTCCGTAAACCATGAAAGCACATACATATTATGTATGTTAACTAGAGAAAGGGACTCATTCAATTTTCTTGGTGTAGGAGGTGGTGGCACTAGTGCACTCCTATATTGCCTACATTTTACTGCTGCAGTGGCACTAGGTAAAATACTAGCTGAAAATAAGATAGGCCCTGGTGTGTCATAAACTTGCGTACTGCAATTTCCAGATAGTAATCACGAGGCAGAGGGAGAGAAAGCATGAGTTAAGTTGAGGAACAAAAGAAGAAAATGAGTTTACATGTACACACATTCCGTTGCAACCTAAAAACTCTTCGTATTCCAAAAACTCGTTTTTCGCAATAGAAAAGCAGAGAAGCATAAAACCAAGAAGTGTGTATGTGTCTTGAGCAGAGCATACTTACTTTTACATACTAAAGCACCAGATAGAAAGTTAATATTCCTCGCAAGACTTTTTAGAAGTGTTTGGGAACGAGCACTTTCCCAGTGATTCCGTTTCCCTTGAATACTAGTTGTAAATATCTGACGGAAGGTAAAACAAGCCACTAGTACTAGTCCTGTGGATAAAGACATGGAGTAACTGAAATGCTTTGTGGAAAACGTTCGTATATTAGCAAAGCCTCAAATTGATTTTTCCTCGTGTGGACTGTGGACATATACTATTAACTTCAACATCAACGGAAAGAATCTTACTTTTTAGGTAAAAATAGTTGTAGATGTAGGATAGAGGTAGGTTTGTGCCTTTCTTTCCAAGTACATAACGAAGGGGGACTACCTTTTGCCGTGATGACGATGACCATTTAGTTGCACGTATGCGATGCATGTTCTTCCAACTTTCGGAACCATTAAACCCTATTTTGATGTGCGTGCCGCCGTGGTGTGCGTCACAAGAAACAAACACTAAACAAAATATACATACATTCATCCCGATACAGAGATACCGCATATTTGTCTAGTATATGCTGGCGGGATCAAGCTATGAAAGGATGTGCGTACACTGAATGAAAAGAAAGCAAGTTTTTGGTGAAAGTCCAGCAGTTGTTGGCGTGCACGCATTGTGAAATACCTGGTGTTTGCATAAATAAGCTGTGACTTGTCCAGCGTCCAGAGAGTCACTCAACGAAGCAAGCAATATATTTTGGAAACAAGATGTCATTTTGAGATATACTCCCCACTCGATTCAGATACTCCGGGGAAAACAATAAAAGGGACGAGATAAAATAAATTAAAAATATGTCATACCTGTTCCTTTGTCTACTTTACCCCGTTTCTGTCCTCCCCAATCAGATTACTAAAAAGGGAAAGGGAATTACTACCTACAACGGAGGACAAGGCTCAGAGGGACAACTTCAACTTCCGGTGGTACACTCATGCCATGTCCCTTTACCGTTTCACCCTTTGACGTTCTTATTTCAACAGACGTCACTCAATCACTCCTCCGTCCCCTCCTTTCCTTCCCTCCATGAAAACAGAATATGATGTAGCTTTTGTTTTCACAAATGTCTAACGTCAACAAAAGAAAGAAAAGTACAAGCAAAAGCATAGAAAATCAAAAACATATTCTACTTACCTTCTAGTTGTAATTATAATGTCCCAGCTAATTAACTTTTAACTCCACAATCCTTGTAATTTAGAATTTTTGAACGACAATTATCCAACAAAATAACGACAATTAATTAAAATGGTTCAAATGGTTGCGAGTTGTGACTTGAAGCCAAAGTTTTTGGTTAATTTTTTTCCGGCGACTGGATGGGTTGCATGCGACTGGCCTGGACAAACCAACCGAACGCGTAATTCTTTAAATATCTGACTCACTCATAGAGTTATCCAGAAGTGAACAAAGGCGCGGTATATTTGAATCTTGTTATATTTACTATATTACGTTTATACATACATACACGCACATGCATTCCAATACTTGTTTGAATACATGCTTTTTAGGTATATTTATGCAAATAAGGGGTGCTTTGGTATATATGGTGTGGGATGACTACGTATACGACAAGGACGAGATGCAATGAACGTAAACAAATACATGCACAGCAGAGACCCAATTCCTTTTTATCTGCATTTTTGTATCTAAAAATATAAACATGATACACAGTAGTTATTTTGGTCGTCTCTCTATCTTGAAACGTGTTTCCAAAATATTGATGAAGTGACTAACGTTTTAGGTACTGCATGTCGGCAGTCTGCACATATTACGTAGTATACCCATACCGATACACATGTAGGCTACTAATGTTTGGAAGAAATCGTGAAGTATTTTAGTTATCCTCTTATTATTCCCAAGCTTCGTGCTTGATTGAACAGGAAAATCGATCAAATTGATTTTAGTTGTCAGAAGCGAAGTCAACCGAAACTCCCGTGTTCCGTGGACAAGTGGAGGAAGGAGAATAATATTAGCTAGCGTGTTGTGGACTAGATAAAAAACAATCAACAACTGACCGATTCGTGTGTACTTTACAAAAGGAACAAAAATATAAACTCGCAAGTGGTGTAATTCACGCAAGTAATAATTTTGCAAAGAGATCAAAGATTAAAGAGTTAAAATTAAATAACTGACAAGAGCTGCCACTGTGGAGGTCGCTTGCATCAATCTCGTTGTAATTCAGTTGTAGTACAAATACAAGGTAAGTTAAATACGACATTCAACGTTGGTCACATCCTTTTAAGTTTTAACTTCTGTGTGTAACTACTTGTTGAAGAAATAGGAACATTTTACAGGTTCCGATTTTGAATTTATGATTTCACATTTGTCAGTTGGTGGTTGGGCAGTTCCCAGTGCTTGCGAACGAAGAATTGCTAAAGTAGCGTTGTGTTTTCCTTTTGATTATTTTAGATTTCGACAAAGGCTAACGATGCCACGTCAGAGTCAGGAAGGTAGAATTCCTCCTCCAGGCAGTGGACCTCCACGGAGGGTGGCCAAGAAGAGTACAGGCACCCCCCAATTTATGCCACGCCGACATGTGACACCGTTAGAGGTTCCACCTCTACCCACAAGGACTCCAGTCACCGCTACGGACAGTTCGAGTTCAACAGCAAATGTTAACCGGGTCACTAGGTCCCATCAAGCACCAGCGGAGCCTTCAACTAGTAGACAATCACAAACAGCAAGCACGCCCGCAAGGTCAAACAATGCGCAAGTGATCAGTCGCAGGCTCCGGCTCAGAGGGGAAAGCGAGGACACGGGGCGTCGCAGGAGACGCTACCGGTAAGTAAAAGTACTTAGACATTCAAGTCATTTTTCTATCTGTTGCATTCATTACATGCGTACCATTTTACATTTCCAGAAGCATTAAATGCATCGTAATATTTAAATTTTATTTAGGCCTGGATTCCTTGCTATGCAAGAAATTCGGAAGTACCAGAAAACCACGGAGCTCCTTATTCCAAAACTTTCTTTCCAAAGATTGGTACGGGAAGTATGCCAGGCATTCAAGTCGGATTTTCGATTTCAAGCTGGAGCTTTGGCTGCTTTACAGGTACGTGTTGACAAAATATCCTTTTTCAGTTTTACCTGGTGCCATGCGCATGCGCAAATTTGTAATAGCGATATATCTTAATTTAATGTATTTTGGTTCCTGACTATGATGTACATTATTTCTCAAAACCTTATTGTAGGAGGCATCTGAGGCTTATGTCGTTGGACTCTTTGAAGACACAAATCTCTTGGCCATACATGCTAAAAGGGTCACTATAATGCCCCGTGATATCCAGCTTGCGCGACGGATTCGTGGAGAAGCATACTATCGGTAAAGATCCTAGGTGAAACCTCATGTTCCGCCGTGTATTTGAATTGATTACGGTGTCACAGCCTATATTTAAAAGTGTGTAGCTATTTTCCACATCCGGTATGCTGTTGACTCGTCAGTGTGTTCACGCGTCCCACGAAATCTTTCGTATTTTTATTTTCCTCCTTTTCTTTTGTATATTTGTATTTACTTAAATGAATCAAATTGATACACATGTCTTCATTGTGTAAGCATATTTTATAAATACATTCAACGCTGGTGTTTATAGTATGACAGTAATTAATTTACAAGTGTGCTTTTAAGTGCAATTCTAAAGAATATAAGAATAAACAGATTCCCAGTGTCGTTCAAAATACTGGGTAAATGATTTAAATAGTTTTTATATGCAAAATACTTCTATTTGTAGAAGTGTGAGTGTAATGTAACGGTGCAAGAGTTCCGACGTTCCTAATTATGTAATTACTTACTGTGAATTTTTCACACCGTGTACTGTGTGCATGTGTGAGTGAATTGTTTAGTTGAAAATTAAATAATATACGGATCGAGTAAATCTGCTATATTTAGTTTTGGAAAAGTTTTCCAGGAAAGGGTGAACGTTATTTTTGTCGAGCATTTGTTTTATTTTATTTCTTGTTATTGACGTAGTCAGTATAGTCTCAACAGTCCCCATAATTAGTGGTAGTTGACACGAATAAGTGCTTGGCGAGCTTTTCATAATTTGTATGAATTTTTTTGAATGATTTTGGTAATCGTGAATGGAATCCTTTTTCTACGTTATGGCTGTTTCCCAACGGCTTGTTTATATTACCCTTTATTTCCATCTTGCCAACTACTTTAAAATGCATAATGAACTTTTGAATATTAGTGTTTATTGTGGTTTATTCAGATTCCATAGTGTATGTTTAATTATGCGAACGATTTGCACGAAAAGCTTTATTTACTTTTTAAGATCAAGTTGAGTGTAAGCAATGTAATAATGACGATACGACAAAGTTAAATAATCATACGTTACGTAGTGTTTTACAGAAGGAGGCATTCGTGTAAAGTATTTTTTAAAGTACGCAGTATGTATTTATTTACAATATATACCAATGACTATTTACGTTATGTGGGAGATGTAGTATCCTCCAAATCTGAATTAAGCCTAAAAACAACACAAGCATGTTTAGTAGCTTATTCACTTGATTCCGATTAAATGTTCAACTTGCTTAAAATTAATATTTTTTGCATACATATGATCCGATGGCGTTTCTTCTGCAATTAGTAGTTCATATTCAGCAGCTGCGTACTTGTCCCAGTCTGATTCTCCTTCAAATCCTTCCGGATTATTTGCAGCCGATGCCGCAGCGGCAAAAGGATCTCGCTGCTCATGCTCCAAATACTTGTCCAGATTAAACAGCGTGTTAAATACGTTAGCAGCTAGTTGTGGATTACGTTTGAAATCCTTGAGACGGATTCCTAAGAAAAAATGCATATTTCTCTTTCTAATCTTTTTGGAAAACGTACAAATGATTAGGCAATGACGCGTATTCCATTAATATTGCAATCCTTACCTGTATTGGAGCATTGAAGCATGTCAACCATTTGACAGTAAACATTAGCAAAATCTAACGGCTCAATACCGAGAGCTTCTATTCGGGTTTCCTGCTCACAATAGAAATACTGTAACTCAAAAGGGCTGAGAACTCCATCACCGTCCAAATCCAGACAGCGGAACCAATACTCTGTTTAAGCAATCACAATATATTAACATCGTTGCTTCACAAACCCGACAGAAGGGGAGCTAAACTGTAGTATGAATTAACGGTACCGATTGCTGTAGGAGATTTCTTGTCTTCTTCAGATAGCAGAAACCAGACGAAATCGCTGTACGTCATTTTGTCTGGTGGAGCTCTCACTGTACTCGTCATATCCCACCCACGGAGGACAGTGCCACTAAAGATGCGTTCGATGATTCTCCCCGAAAGTGCTGAAATGTCATAATATTTTTGTATCTCAGTTTTAATGCACCAACACCGACAGCATAAGGATGAATAGAGGAGGGATTGTGTGCGTGTCCAAATATTTTACCATGATCAGCATGGCCCCGTAGATCAGTTTTATCGATGAGAAGATCATGATCCTTGTCCAGTTCCCAAAATTTACAGTATATCACGTAAAAATGCTCATAAGAAAAGTACTCGGTAACATTATTTATATCAGTCTCTTCTTCCAATCGCTTGATTATTCTCAACAAATTGGAGCGGCGTAGTTCAGACAGCGTAATTTTTCCAGACCACGAACGATTCACCTGCAAATATTCAGCGAAGAGTTTACTTAATAATTTTAGTTGATTTCCATGCATATGCATCCAGTGGCAGACAAAAATAATTGCATACCTTATAAAAAATCCGAGACACTACCGTAGTAATATAACGGCTATGGAATTCAGGTGCATCGCGTAAAAATCCCAGTCCTATGAAAACAAAATATTATTCACAACAAAACAAAACATGTACTCACAATCAGCACCAAATGTGAGTGGCATAATATGTGTCTTATGAATGACTTACCCTGGTGTGTATCAATAATATCTTGAATCATTGGAACGAAATCAGACATCGCCAGCTCAACTGACTTTATGTTTTGTTTGAAAACTTCAGACATTCCTCCATATTTACTGGGGCTGCTAATATTGTTGTTATTATTAGTGCTCAACTGGGCGCTTTTCGCAGCAGCATTGAGCAGCCTCGCGAATCTGGATGCATCGTCTGGACAGTCGGCAAAAAGATTACGAAGAAAAGTGATGAATGTAAAGGCACTAATCGTATCCTCGGCTGCTAAACCCATTGCCATCCAGAAAGGCTTTTTCCAAAATATTGGCATTCCGATGGCAGACAATACCTATACATTCAGAATGGGATTTTAAAGAGTCTGTTGCAGAATTGCAATAGTGAAGTAATGATAAAGCAAACGCAAACCAACATCAGAAAACTCAGAGTACGAGATGGTTCCACTGTGTTTCCGCATTTTCTCTTCTGCTTTCGCCAAAGTCTCCTGAGCAATATTCTGGGATAATGGTTTTCCTTCTGGGAAATAGAATCTTGGCACATCCTTCACGCGTTTAGTCCCTCTTGGGCTCTCCACTGGTGTTTTTGGACTGGGAGACTGCCCTTTGGGTATTCCGCTTGCTGCTTCAATATGCTGTCAAACCAAACGATAGGATAGAATTAATAAAACATTTAATCCATTTCATTTTTCATGACCTCCGCAGCTCTGATACATATCATAAGATTGCATCATATCAACCATAAATAATATAAAATGGAACTTGTACGTGATAGCTTTGAGAGTATTAAATCATTTTGTCCGACAGAGATTAGAACGAGTGATAAATTCACTGGATAATCTGATTCAAATAAATCTCATATTTGCATTTCGGAATTGAACAAACAAAAGCAATGATTATATGCGCACCGTTCAATCAGTGTCTGCGAACCTGCATGCATTTTGATGTGGTTTCGGGAAGCAATTGCGTAGTTAAACCATTGCGATCATTTACTTTTTTTTGTTTTTACGTTTAATTATAAGCACAACGTATGTTTGATATACAATTTGCAACGATTTCCTGAATTTACGAACGTTAATGTTTTATTAAATATTCAAACACATTTTTGTTATATATTAGCCACATTATGCAATTATGTATTAACAAGATCCATTACATCACCAAACCACATCATCCCCAACATAAAAAATGTGTAGGTCAATACGCATTTTTCACTCTTTGCACTCATTACTTGTGTAGTTCAACAAGCCAGTAACAATAAAAATCGGCAAGTGATGAGGTGGGGGGATTAGTATCAAGTGCGTATTATGGCTTGGCTTGGGTGAGAGTGAGAATCATCATTTAATACTTCCAATTGGCAAATTGTCATTGTGCTTTTGCCGTACACGCTTAGAGGTTCTGTATGCAAACTGCAAAACACCATGAAATCGTAAACATCATTTCACACAAGTCTGAAGACACAAATGTTACGAAAGGGGAAAACAAGCGATTGGACATCTGCCAATAAAAGCTAATGTACTTTCCTCTTTCCTGACTGTGAGACTGCCTGTGTATCTTCACTATCTTCCTTAGTTTTAAGTAAATTCGCAAAAAGAGGAGAGGAAAGGGGAGCCAATGAATGGATTTTCATGGTATAAGTAAGTATATAATTCGTGTGAGTAAGCGTGCTGAAGCTCGCCAGGAACAAAGAAAGTCAAAGACACCAAAAGCTTCTCTTATTTCCATTGAACATGAACGCCAAACCCTGTAGCCAGAGTCAAAGTCAACCGAAATACATAGGTATTATGCTAAAGTATGTCTATTGTATGTAAGGATGTATATACTCGTTCAAATGGAAAGGGCAAGGAAATGATAGTATAATGGCTCACAATCTGAAACTGATGATAAGGCTGTTGGGCGACATTACTACCGGGAGCAAGGCTGTTGACATTGGCTGTCGTGACGTTGCCATCTCGGCTCGGTGAGGAACGCCAAGGAGCAGTGGCAGACACCAAAGGCTGTTGCTGTAACTGTTGTTTACGATTGGCGATAATGCCACTGCTCCCGCTGACATCTGAAAGTGGACCTTGACTTGGACTAATTCTCAAAGGAGGCGAAGAGGAGGGCACTACACCAACACCCGAAGTTGGGGATAGAGGAGGAGGCGTCCCACCGTGAGGTTGATGCTGATTATTAATCACACTTATTCCTAATGAAATACTAGAGCTAGGGTACTTCTCAAACATTTGAACTCGGTCAGCGACACTGGAGCCTGGTCCAAACCGGAAACCATTAAAACGACTATGGTAGCCACCCGTGTACTGACTATCTTTACTCCCATTCGGCTCATCCTCTACTGAGGAAAATAGTGCATGACCACTCCCAGGTGGAGATCCACCGTTTGTAACACTTGGAGGAGCGGTATTCGTCTGCTGAAACTTCAATTTCCCTTGTTGAACGGCAATGGCTGCTGCAAGAGATCCCGATGGGGACGGCAACCGCTTCATATGCTCGAGTCTTTGTTGAGTTAAGGGATGCTGCTGACTTTGGCGGATTCGCTCCTTCGCGAAAGCGACACGAGAGCCATTACTCCCTGGACTGAGACTAGGACTGCCACTGCTATTACTTCCGCTGGAGGAGGCATCTCCAGCGTTGCTACTTATTCGAGTGCCACTATCAGGGGGAACACATTGAGTTGGAGAGTGGTGGCTGGAGAAAGTTCCGTGGACTAGTTGACCAGTACGAAGTGCATGGAAGAGGCGTTCCTCTTCTTGTTCCAGCTCTCTCATCTCGTTTTTGTAGCTTCTCCCATCCGTCGTCGTTGGGGTAGACGTGGGGGAAGTAGCAGAATGAGTATTTCGGATAATTGGTATTTGTTGAATAATCTTTGATTTAGGACTAGAAGAATATCCATTTGTCTTGATTTGAGTATTATTGCTTGGCTCATCATACCTCTCGATAGGGATATGACGCTCTTTACTCCCCACCACTGGAGATATACTCTTACTGTCAGTAGGACTAGGAAAGGATCTATGAACTGGAGATGAAACGGAAGAGAAAAGTTTATTGCTACCAGAAGAAAACACACCGTTGTTTCCACCGGTAGTATTATCAGGAGAGCTGGAGAATCTTTGGGAGTTCTGTGACTGCTGTGAACTGGAACTACTGTTACCCAACACTGGACTTGGCATTCTCCCCACCTTCCTGTCGGCAACGTGATGCCGGCTGCTAGTATCTGCCCAAATGGCATTTCTTGTGACAGGCCCTACATTCGGGAGAGAAGCACTAAGCTTACTAATGTTTGAACCAGTGCCACCACCACCACCATCCACGTTATTACTTTCCTGTGGAGAGGATGTCACCAACGAGGGGCTTCTTTCACGACTAATGTCTCTTGTAGTAGTATTTGAGGTAGGAGGAGGTTGCTCGAAACGTTGCACAACTGCTAAAATACTTTTGGGTAATGCTTTTCTATTAAAACTTCCTGGACTTGGCTCCCTCTCATTTCCTTGCTGGGGAATATCGTGAGGATCTAAGGATTTCGGGGGACTGGTTTGCTGACGGTGAAATTGTCTCTTTGCTTTGTCACGACGCACAAAAGAGGAAACTAAATGCTCTAATTTGGGGGTTAACCCCGGATCTGCGAGTAACTCCAGTGTATCCTCCATTCTTTTCATGTTCATAGCTTCTTGCCCTTTCGTCCACGATTCGTATAAAGCATCTGCATGATTATGAATGGCCTGAGCCAGCTCAGCCACTTCCTCTGAACTCATGCTTGACTTGGAGAACCACAGATTGAAGATCTACGTGTATAACACACA
>JAQFZW010004268.1:0-10663 GCA_034687055.1 Heteromurus nitidus | reverse complement strand
GTCCATTTGTGCCAGTCGTCCGTTTGTGCCAGTTGTCCCATGTGCCACTTGGCATTTGTGCCACATGGCCGGACACGATAATTCGTCATGGCGAGGCAAATATATGCTTAAACATTCTTGTCAAGGGAATCCTTTTCATTGTAAATTATGTACTTTGGATGATAGTAGCAACGACGGCAACAAGAATCATATTCGACATTGTCATTGGCCCATTTTGTCTAACGTGTTGTTGGCAGCTAATCCTTGCCATTGGGAAAGTTAAGACAAAGACATCACGTTTAGAAGAATGTCAGGTCTTAGCATTGCGCTCAGCAAGCATTTTGGTGGAGACTTACAACGAGGGAATGGGAACAGAATTATTTCAATATCTGATCGCACTTGGTTGGGCGCAAACAACGTTCGCGTTTACCATCCTTTCCTCAGCTAAACAAATGCCAGTGGCAACTCTTGCAGTGTTTGCTACTACCATGGTGGAAACAACCTTGGTAATCAATGTGGCATACGGATTTTGTGGCAAGCTGCACACGCAAACCTTAAAATCGATGAGAATCTTGCGGAAATCTTCAATCAAATATCGAATGTCACCATATTATAAAAGGAGCCTTAGGTCCTGCCGAATCTTCAGAATTAATATTGGCTCGTCAAATTTCATTGAGAAGACCACACCTCTAGTATTTCAACAGTTTTGTGTGAATCGGATAATTGATTTGGTACTGATGAATAAGAGGTTTCAATAGTGGTTTTGAGTAAGAAATAAATGAATTATTTGCCGTGTTACTGTCAATGTTGACAAATAATTTTATTCTTGCTAAACAAATTAGTACTGTGGACATAGTTTGATAAATATTCCTCCAACGACGAAGTTGTTATGAAGGGCATACGGCATTCCTCTAGTCCACCATTAAGCGGATGATATTTGTTAGTGTTTTATCGAATCTTGATTCGAAATTAGTTATTGTTTAATTGTCAGGCTCAGGTACATAACATATATAAAGTGGCTACTTGAATTTGGTAAGACGGCCATTCCAATTTGAGTAATTTGAAAAATTATTGAGGACAATTTAAGAAAATGTCTACATTTTGCAAATCATTCTACTTTCGTTTACTGTACACAATTAGTTTACCGTTAACAATACTTCTAATTTACAACATGCAACTCACCATTTTCTCTAAAACGTTTACGATCGCGTTACCAGTATTGTACGATTTAACATATGGGGTGAAATGCCATCGATTACAATAAAATAAAAATTTTAGTGAAGTTTGCAACTGTGCACATGATTGTTATCCGTGATGAACGAACATTCACTTCAATACGGGGAAAATTGTTTCGGGACGTAAATAATGTTGAGAATATTGATGATATAATTAGATTAAAAGTGAAAAGCTGATATGAATTGAGCGAGAACGAGAATTTAATTTGGGCAGGCCATGTATGGACTTCCTTTTGCTTGTAATAAAATATCCTCGAGAATTTACTTCTATCTAGTTTTATATTGATAGTAGGTTTGTTGTAATAGCAAACTTCAATATTTAATTTGTATGCTATATGGTTATCAAAAAATGAGCTTGATCCAGGAGCTTGAATTTGCATAACGTCATAACGTGTACCTCCAAGTATTGAGAGCTTATGTGGGAATAACATTTGTCCTTATTCAGCAGGATGGGATAAAACCAGTAGCCATTTTGAGCTTGGCCGGAATAATCAATACGACTTATAATTTTTTATATTTAGTGTACATTTATATAGAGAAATGGGAACAGAACTATTGCAATGTAGCATTCATTTTAGTATTTATAATATATTATAGCATCGTTATGAAAATTTAGTGGAATTATTTGCGTATTCAAATATTTATAATTTAGTTCTTGAAAGCAATCTCAAGACTGCCTAATTTTGATAAAGAAGGCATGACTGATCTCCGGTTTCCGTCCATTTCATTGTCATCTTTATTTCAAGCTTTGATCTTGATATAATGATATGATATTAGGAACCTTATTTAATGAATGTTCGTAAACATGGTAATGAACATGTGAACATTATAACGATGGACTAGATGGTTTGAAATTAAAAGGTGCTAATCAATTGACATCTTAAACAGATCTTAAACCTTGATTAACGATCAAACATTTCCAAACTTGTATGACTTAATTAAAGTCTATTTCAGTGAGGTGTGAAATTTAATTGTTTCACGATGAACACGTCATCGCGATGAACACGTCAATATTCGATGCATCGACTATTGGCTATGCTAATAATGTCCTAAACGTGAACATTGAATTTCTGTGTGCCAGTTATCTGTTTGATCAACAAAACCTTTTAAACATCCACTACGCCGGCAATAAGCTTTAGTAGCAATATTGATCACTTGTTCAAGGTGATGAGCGGGTTTCACGTACGTGGGTAATGACGAACTTGTGCTGTTTGTGATTGTGAACCTCATATTGATGTTGCTGCTTTCAGCTTTAAAGTTGCTTAATTAGCGTGATGTATGATGATTATCGAGAAATTATATTTTTGGTTTGTGACAAAAGTCTAAAGCCCAAATAACCGCTCACCGCCAACGTCTGGAGTATTTATGTTAAGCAGATATTTGGGAAGAACGTTTGAACGTGTTCGTCTACGTTAGGAAAGAACAAAGAATAAGAGTAGCCATTGTGAGCTTTTACAGGGACTAAAATTACAACTTATAATTTTCATTTAATTTATCCGGTCAGGCCAATAGAAATTTCATCGGAATTTCCACAAGCAGAGAAAATATGATTTCGAAACTTGGTATGTTATCAATTTATTTGAAAGGAGACTCCATATCTCCGTCCATCGGAGGAAGTATTCTACTGTGGGATGGCGAAAAGAATGAATTAAAAGTTAAAAGTAATTTACAACACGGGTTTTTGTTTCGATCCGTACTACTCTTCATTGTGGCATTTGGATCCGTTTTAAAATTACTTCAAAACCCATGCCGTAATGAAGATGCAACTGACGAAACATCAAATTTGGTTGGAACAAGTATATCATGTATGATAGCAGTAGCTATGGCAGCATATGCTCATATATATTGGGAACGATCACGACGACCGGAGTTGATGGTGTCCTTCTACAACGGACTTTTGAATTTTGAGAGACGATTCGACAAGGGTAATACAAACGAAATTATTTTATAACATTTTCTCGTCCTAAATTGATATTTTTACTTCGTTCCGTAGGATTCGCGTTTCTCCCTGGAGCACAAGCAAGGTTGACGAAATTGATTTGTCATGCAACACTCGTTGCAATGCGCTACATATGTCCAATTGGATTCAGCCTGGTGTCGATTGTTAAACCCACGATGCCCATTAATTTGATCCCATCTTTTCCAATGCAATATGTCCTGGGTCATCTCCACAACCCAAATTTGTTCGCGAAGGCCATAATTTTCGTTGCAAATTATATATTGTGGATGATAGTGACAACGACGGCAACAAGAATCATATTCGACATATTCATTGGTCCATTCTGCCTAACTTCTTGTTGGCAGTTAATTCTTGCGATTGGGAAAAATAGGAAACGGGTACCAGGCTTAGAAGAATGCCAGGTTCTAGCATTGCGCTCAGTAAGTATTTTGGTGGACATTTATAACGAGGGAATGGGATCAGAATTATTTCAATATCTAATCACAATAGGTGTGTCCCAAATTGCGTGCGCATTTGCCATCATATCTTCGTCCAAACAATTGCCATTCACCACTACTACCATGTTTGTGACTATTATAATAGAAGTAACCTTGGTTATCAATGTGGCGTATGGGTTTTGTGCGAATTTGCACACGCAATCATTGAAATCAATGAGAACCTTGGCAAAATCTTCGACCAAGTATCGAATGTCGCCTTATTTCAAAAGATGGCTCATATCCTGCCGAATCTTCAGAATTCATATTGGCTCGTCCAATTTCATTGAGAAGACAACGCCTCTGATATTCCAACAATTTTGTGCGAATCGGATAATAGATTTGATATTGATGAATAAGAGGTTTTTGTAGAAATTTATAGAAATGTAAATCATCGGACGTCCGGCGAACGAATAGAATACATAATCCCACCTCTTTACTAGCCAAAGCGGGCTTTTGAGCTTTTGGCCGGACTAAAATGTAGCCTCTAATATTCATTTTCTACAATTCTGATGTTGTTGTACGGAATCTGATTAAAAACAAATTTGTTCTGTGAAACGGCGGTGAACATTAAGCAATCAGTATCAATTCTTTGATGCTTTGAGCAAATCAGCAAAAGGAGGATCTGCCTACAGATCCTAGGCCTTGGTTAAGTATTAAACATGATCGTGCTAATTTCCTATGTTATGACTTGATTGAGGTCACGCTAAATTTTTTAAGTTAACGTTAAAAGCATGGAAGACACCAAATTCAATGAATTAGAAATTTCGGTAAACTTTACAACCAATCTACTACTGTGTCTTATTGTTAGTTATCGATCTGATCACCGAAAAATTTTCCGATATATTAGAGACTCACAATCGGTCGAATGGGAAAATATTTACCTCTCTCGTGATAAGTATCTACGTTTCACTTGGATGAGAAGACCAATGTTAAATCAATCAAATCATTTCAATGTGACGATTGACTTTAACAACAACAACTACCTAAAATTCGTAATAAAAGTATGATCTATGATGGTTATCGAAAACTTAAATTAATTTCGTTACGCGATTTCAGATAAAGATACCAGTGGCCATCCAAAATGATTTACCTCCAAAACATATTTGGGAAATTGACATACTTGTGTTGTGAGTATATGAATATTTGTAATTTAACTGTGTTAATCGTTAAGACATGGATGCAAATATCAGGTTTTTGTTGACGATCGAACTCGAACATTTCCAAAATTATGTGAATTGATTGAGGTCTACTCAAGATTGAAGGTAGACATAAATTAAATCCGGTGGCGATCACTTTCTTCAATTTATCAATTATTAGTAAATTTATTATCCGAGGAAGAGAACAAGAAATCGATTTCTGTTTTGCGTGTCGGTTTTGATCAAGGAAATCTTTTACACATCCAATTATCTACAAATTGTGAGCAATAATAACAACTTAATTTGGGCAGACCATATATATGGCCTTCCTTGGCTTGTAATAAAATATCTTCGATGATTAACATGTGCCTTGCTTTATATTGAGTAGTTTTGCTTTAATAACAACCATCAATAACTAATTCGTATGATATACGGTTTTATCAATAATTTAATTAATCCAGGAACATGAATTTACACAACTTTTAGGTCAAATGATTGAGAGCTTATGTGAGAATACCATTTGAACGTATTCAGCAGGATAGGGAAAAAACAGTAGCCATTTTGAACTTGGCCGGAATAATCAATACGGGCTTTAATTTTGGTTTAATTGTTGCTTTTATAATACACAATTGACTGCTCAGTTGAAATATCCACCAAAAGGAAATATGATTTCTAAACTCGGTTTGTTGTCAATTTATTTGAAAGGAGACGCAATATCGCCATCAATTGGAGGTAGGATTATTTTATGGGACAGGGAAAAGCAACAACTAAAATTGAGGAGCGATTTAAAGAACGGACTTTTATGTCGTTCACTAATTCTCTATATTGTGGCATTCGGATCCATTTTAAAATTGTTCCCTAGCTTGAGTTTTCGTGAAGGTGTAATGGATAAATCAACTCGATTGGTTCAAAAAAGTATTTCAGGCATGATGGCAGTGGCGATTGCAGTGTGCGCTCAAATATTTTGGGAACGATCACGGCGACCCGAGTTGATGGTGTCCTTTTACAACGGACTTTTGAATTTTGAAAGACGATTTGACAATGGTAATAGTAAAATTTATTCTATGATTTGTTTCTTCGCATTTTCTGATTTGAATCCCAATTTCCTTCGTAGGGTCCGCAGTTCAAAGGGGCACACATGTAAAATTGATGAAATTGATTTGCCAGGCAACACTCGTTGTAACAAGTTACATAGTTCCGATTGGATCCGGTCTAATAGCAGTGATTCAGCCAATGATCTCGATCAATTTAATACCCCCGTTACCTTGGCATGTGTTTCTACTTCCCAACAACGGACTACGTTTGAACATTTGTGTTAAAGCCATGCTTTTTGTTTCAAACTATTCACTGTGGATGATAGTAACAACCGCAGCCACTAGACTCATCTTCGATATTGTCATTGGCCCAATATGCCTAACTTCCACTTGGCAGCTAATCCTTGCCGCTGAAAGAAATCGGAAAAGGACGCCAGGTTTGGAAAAATATAAGGTCCTCGGATTACGATCTGTTGGCATTTTGGTAGACATTTACAACGATGGAATGGGAACGGAATTATTTCAATGCCTTGTCGCAATAGGTACGTCACAAACGGTATGCGCTTTCACCATCCTTTCCTCAGTCAGGCAAATGCCAGTGGCGAATATTGCAGTGCTTGCAGCCTTCATGATAGAGTCAACGATGGTAATCAATGTGGCGTATGGGTCTTGTGCCAAGTTGCATACTCAATCCTTAAAATCAATGAGGCTTCTGGAGAGACCTTCAACCAAGTGCAGCTTATCGCCCTATTTTAAACGAACTCTCAAGTCCTGCAGAATATTCAAAATTAATTTTGGGTCGTCCAATTTCATTGAGAAGACAACGCCTCTTGTATTCCAGCAATTTTGTGTCAATCGAATAATTGATTTGGTGTTGACGAATTCTAGGTTTCATTATAACTAGTTAGACAATTTTTAAAATTTGAAAAATTAAGTGGAAAATTGAACTCGAATTTAATTTGCTGAAAGCATTTTGTTCGACTTCAATTGAAAACATTGTTGTTAAATCTTGTTTCGAAAATATGAAAATGACAATGCAAACCACAAATGTTAAAATATTCCGATTCGAAATAACATTTGTAATTTCAGGAGGAGAGTTTGTGAGCGATAAGCAAACATTTTAAACGGCAGTAGTAATTATATATGTTACACCGTTTAGAAGAAAAGTCTTACTCGTACTGACGCAATTATCCTGCATTCCTTTCTCCCAAAACTAAAGGTTTGGCGGATGTAATTTTGACATATTTAAGTGAATACATACTTCCCGACATGTTTTAATATGTACCAGAAATTGTATAATCAATATGAATTGAATAACACAATATGGTAAAGTAAAGCATTCTTGATTTACCTCCAAAACTGCGTAAAGTTATAGAAGGATATCATAACAAAAACAATTCGTCAAAATTTGCCAATTACATTTCAGGATACTTAAAACGACTTGTCATTCTTTAATAAACGATCAACAAAGTTGGAAAAAGCTGTGATAATGTGAAGTGATTTTGATATGCTTTGAAAATGGGTGTAGACTAGAATCATTGGGAAAGCATAATCCCACACATTCACACATCTTGAAATTGCCGGATCAAACGCAACTGTCTAGTAATCAATTCCCACATTTTGCCGTTAGAGTAGTTTCAGTTGGTGCAAATTGTAAAATTTGCTCCATTAAACTAGCGCATGTTTAGGGAATGGGTTATCCGTTCCCAAAGTATCACGATAATAAAAAGCATAGTCATTAAAATTCAAGAAACATTTCAACCCTTACGCAAGTGCTTTTATTTGGACATTAAGATCTAAAATCCGGATTTACAATTGGAAAGCACAAGATCAATAGCCTAGAGAATAACCTCAATATTAATTTTCTTAAAATGTTTGCCGAAAATATATAGACATCACGCCAAATCCCTACTACGCACAAAAGTTATTTGCTTCTGTTTCATTTTGTGGCGATGGCGATGACTGAAAGAATGTGCTCAAATATATTGGGAAAGGATTGGAGGGGCTGGAACTGCCCCGTTAAAATGGACATTTGAATTTTGACGAGTTATTCTACTATGGTTATAACAAAATTGTTTTAACTTTACTTTTATATAATTGTAATATAGTAATGTAGGATAATTTTCGTTCAAACATTCCTAGGATTTAAATGTCAACTTGGTGTATATGTAAAGTTGGTGAAATTGATTGTTAAGCAACACTTCATTCTGATGCGTTTCCCTCTTCCCATTGGACTCGAACTGGTTTTCACATTTCGACTCACGTTTACACACGGTCATTTCCTTACGTTGACAAGAGCTTTCTTCTTTTTTAAATCATCTGGCAATTCACAAAAACATCATCCTCTCCGCAAAGAAATAAATTTAGCAATTCTTATGTCAGAACCGAAAACTTTATTCTTTATTGAAAAACCGTCGAACTACTACTTCGAGGGAGGTTTGGTGTCTCTGTATTTATAGGAACCCTCGAACTAGGTCGGAGTTTCCTTCGCTTAGCAGCTCACATGATTCCAGAGAGAGTGGCGTGATCAACGCTAATGTGAGGAATCCCTTACCCTCTTGTGAGTGAGAGTGTGCTCTCTCCTCCATCATGTTAGCTGATAGGTGTTCATGCAGAGAACTCGTATTAGTTACATTCTACTAGAACTAGTATATGGAATATATTATCTTAGATATTACTACCCATGACACTTGTATATCCTTGGATATCCTTTGAAAGCTCGAATCTCCTCATACTGTATTATTCTTAAGGTTCCAGCTGCCAAACCTCCAACCTTAGGTGGAAGCTTAATGGCTCTGCCCTTCCATCAAAGTCACAATCCAGCACAGGACAACGCTAAAAATATTAACGTTAACACAATACTTAGAAATTTGTATTATTACGCTTTTGGTTTAAACTGTCGACTTTAAGAGTAATAATCATGCTGCTGGGACCTCCATAAGAAATACATTCATCTTAGGGGCTATGTGCGATTTTTTAAAAATGGAGGGTTAATTATTCTTCAAAAACTATTCGGAATTTCAGGAACGTAACGTGACAGGTAGTTAGATCACTAAATTCTCTACAAATTTGACACGTTACATTTTTGGAATTCCGAATAGTTTTAGAACTAATTGACTGAAATTTTAGTTTTTGAAGTAGAATTGAGCTTTCCATAATTGAAAATACAAATGACGGGAAACTGGAAACTGAAAGGTACAACTGCAAAGCACAAGATCCAGCACGCCGAAGATGCACACATACGTGAATTCTGCTTAAATGAAAAGTTTGATTTTAATTTTCAACTTATATATGTTGCGCAATACCTACGTTGAAGCATTTTATTTCTCACAAATTGTTAAGATTAAAAATTCATTCGTTTATCGGAAATGAGAGTTTACTTTTTTGTGAAATTTACACAAACTGCTATATTTCAATATTTAGTTATGTCTGCAATTTTGTAAGTGGAAGATAGATTTAATATATGAACCACAAAATTTGAGCAACGATCAGTGTATATACAGCATGCAGTGATCAAACGAGGACATGAATGAAATGTAAACAAATAGAATCACACATGTCGTCGTTCGAAGTGCAATCACGTACCTGCACACCAAATCAAATCTCAGCTACCCTCAGCACAAAAAAATTTTGTTTAGTCTACAATATTTTAATAATCTTAAATATAGTTGAAAAGTGCATTTAAGAGGTGCCAATTCTGTAGATAAAAACATCCACACAGTGATAAAACTATTTTGATAACTTTTGAGGGAGTTTAATTCAGACAGTGAAAAATAATTCTGGTCGTGGTATATAAAGGGAGTTGAGACAAGTGTATTAAAACATTGCTGTTAGAGTTATCGAACTCTCGAAACGCTGATTTAATTCCTTTGGACTGTATTCCGCACCATTTTAAGTTTCTGCCTGTGAAATGTGAACTGTGAATTTCCAACATGCCAAAACGTAGGTTTGCACAATAAAATCGCATTCTTATAGCATTGTTATAATTTGGATGATGTGGTCAGAAATTTTCATTTCCATAGAAAATAATCGAAATATAAATATAAATTTCTTTCCACAGGCAAGTCTTTTGAGGATCTGATGCTGGCGGAAGCACGCAAAACTGTTTCAACTGCTCCAACTCGGTCACAACAATATAGAGAGGCAAAGAAGTTGCTGGATGAGCATGAGACAAAGAAGTAGCTGGATGAGCATGAGGCAAAGAAGTTGCTAGATGAGCAAGAAGCGAAGAGAGCTGGTAAGGAAAAGGAGCTGGTTACACTTAAAGTATAGTTGTTATATATGTTCAGTTCTTTAAACACTTCACGAGAAATTGCTCACCTCCACGAAGAATTTTTGGATTGAGTTGACGAGCGAACTCCTTTTTTAAGCTTGAATGTTGAATTCCAGTCACGCAACTCCGCCATTCAAAGGCACCGAAGGCTCAGTTGGATATGATTTATTTAGGTATTCATATTTTTATTATTCTTATAAATATTATATTATATTATTATATTATAAATTCATATAAATTCATCATCCCATAAAAATCATAAAACTGATTTTCACTCATTAGCACTGGCCATACTATCGTGGAACCTGAAAAAAATACTTCGCATTCCAACAGACATTACTGCAATTCTCCCTAAAGGACCATATAAGCGAGTGGCACCAAGAAGCAGTCTTGCGCTTGAGGAAATGCATGTTGGTGGAGGAGTAGGGCTGTTCGTTTAGCGTTTTCGTTTACAAAACGACAATCGTTTTCGTTTACGGGACTAACTAAACGCTAAACTAAACGCTAAACGAAGGTTCGTTTACGTAAACGAAACGTAAACGATGAAGTTTACGTTTACGGGAACTAAAC
>JAQFZW010004267.1:0-10666 GCA_034687055.1 Heteromurus nitidus | reverse complement strand
TTTTTTTGTTTGTGGATAAGTGCGTTGAATTATCATGAAATTGTGAACTTGACATTCCCTGTCAATCCGAATTACTATTATTTTCTCAGTTTTTTTTCATGGTGAAATATAGTGACCTGAAATTATATAGGGGCTTTTTAAAACTATGGTGGACATCATCATATAATTTTTTAGCATTTAATTTTTTTCACTCCATTACTCATCCAATCCACTTCTTAGCATTCATTTAAGTTGCTAGTCATTAACATTTTTTCGAGTACTTTCCCGTGTTCGTGTTGTGCTCTTCAGAGAAAAAACAATCTTACGTGTGTCTTCGTTTGTTATTAGTCATTTCGACAAATTCCCTCCCTTTAAATTTTTAATTTAGCCGGACGGACATTGCTACTTGTTTTCATTTGCACCACCACTGTTGCCGCCACCATCAGAGTGCTACTACACTACCTCACACGGAATCCCCCGTATATATGCATTTTTGCCAGTCATTGCATCGCTCATCAAGTTGTTGTCTAATTGTTTCTCCCTTTTTTGTACGTTGTAGTACATCTTCGTGTACAATGTAATTAGTATTTTTTTCTGGGGGGATTTCTTGGTGCCGGCATGACGTGTACAAGAAAATGTTGCTGTTGGTAGTGTGTAATATGTGTGTGGTGTGTGGTGCTGGTGAATGTTGCTTACTCACCTAGAATACAAGTTTTTTTTCTGTGTTACTATACTGCTTCGACTGCAACGTCATATCATCATCATCACCATGTTAGTGTAGCACCTGAGCCCACGTAGTACCAATAATTATTCCTGGAGTTCCTCTCGCATTTTTGTTAATAACACTTAATAATAGCTGGTAAAAATGTTTATGAGGAGGAATTAACCTACCTGCCATACAGTCGTAGTATACACACAAACACACTCACCTGTCCATACAACAATATGCGTATTATGATAAAAACCTCACACAACCTGTTTCATCATTACATCACCACGAAAAGCGATTAAAGGGAAAATTGTGAAGATGTTACGTGTAGCAATTATGACCTTTTGTTTCTGCTGAGTAATTGAAATGATGATTAGTTTCACAAAGCGAAATCCTTTTTTGGGGTAAAATATCCCTCGTCTGGATACGTGAAAAATTGTTTCGGGCACCACTCGATCTCTCGTAATAGATCTTGTCTGCAATAAATAGTTTATAATTGTTTGTTTGTTTTGTATAGGTAAAACTGCCAAAGAGTGTCCGACATGCGAATTTGGATGGAAACGTGAGAAAATCTTCATCAATTGTCTGTCGCATCGAGAAAAATTATTACAAGGTAAGCGAAATAATTTCAAGACATTTTTTTCTCTAGGTTAGGGTTAGGGGAGTAGTAATTATAGACGTTCACCTTCACAGTCCATCCAACCCATACACTCTCAACGACTCCAGAAAGGACACCACTTTCCCTGCGCACTTCATCTTCTTTCGCCCTAATGAAAAGAAAGAAAGTATCCAATGAGAGATGTCCGTGAGAGGTTAGAAACTCCCTAATAAATTAAGCGCAAGAAAACGTAGAAGAAGGAGACGATGTTGTTGATGATGATGGTGGTGGTTAGGGAAAAAGGAGAAAGAAATTCGGGAGAGCAAATCAAAGGAAAGTGTCTATAGCAAAAAAGGAGAGAGAGAGAGAGAACAACGTGTTGTAGTAGCACTCATTCTACTAGAGCTATTACGCCTGAAGGATTAGTATATTAGGCTTGGTTAGTGTTTTTTTGTAGTGCGTGCCACTGACACTAGTACAAGTTCGGCTCATTGTGTGGACAAGAGAGAAAGAGAGTGGGAAGATTACTGCTTTTAGTTGTCAGCTAAAGTGGGGAGGCTTGTTACAAGCATGTTCATGTTCGTTGATGATCTTGATGAGGAAGAGGAAAGGGCTATTAGTGTGAACGGGGTAATTTGGTGTAAAGCATGAGAGCGAGTGAGAGACACTCACGGTCCGGTCGGTGTAGGAACACACACCAAAGCTATTTCGCTTAGACACTTTTGGGAGTTAGGCAAACAGAGAAAAAAACCAGAGAGAGAAGAAGAGAATGACTTTGGAGTGTTGTCTCTGGACATAGAGTATATATATATAAATGTACGTAGTACGTGTATGGGAAATTGGACACACAAAGGGAGGAAGTGACTCTTGTTCTTATGTGTTATTTTTTTCCTTCACTTAATGGATATCCGTGAACCTTTCAGTTGATACGGATAAATGTTCTGCTATTACGAGTCTGAAAGCTAGAAAAGATATATGTGGCGAGAAAAAGCGGAGCGGACACACTGGGAAATGTTTATGCGGGTGAAGCAAAGAGAGCGAAACGGGAGAGGAGAGAAAGAGAGAAAAAGGTCAGATCCGATCTGTTTTCACTGGTAGCATCTCTCATGTGACTGTGTGTCCACTACTACGCAATGTTTGTGTGTGACTGTCAGATTTTCTCTGAGAAAAGGGGTCTTTTCCGACCCTGGTCTCATGCGAGGAGGTTGAGTTGAGAGCGGTCCGTCCGTCCGTTTTCATTCTTGATACACTTGCTGAAGCACGGAGAGAGAGAGGCTCAACGCGTGTTAACGTATTTCCTTATCGGATAGGTGCATATATATCGTTGCTACACTCTTTTTATGTATGGGGTTACGCAAAAAGGATTTTATCCCACCGCCAGAGACATAGATACATAACATTTTTTTGCGGCAGTCGAGCTCGATCGTGTGTCTGCTTTGAACAAGGAAAAAGCTGCACATTTCATTGCACTATTACCGCATCACTATCACAAAGAGTAAGCAACTGGCAAAAGTTGTTTCCCCACAACTTTTACACGCATTTTTGGCTCTCTCTCTCTCTCGCTCACACACACAAACTCAGCTTACTTTCGTATGCCGGCCGACAAACGCAAAAAACGCATTGCATACACGCGTACATACATACTTATATATGAAGATACATATCTTATATCAGCTTCAGATAACGTCATGCCAAATGCATTTGTCCTTAAGAATGCGGCTTCGTGTGTACACACTACTTACCATCGCCATAAACATGCATTTATAACATCATCCTAAAGCTTGTTTTCAAAAAAGTACCATTTTTATACCTTTCTCTAGTAGCGGGCTCCTAAGTGCAAGACGAAGAAAAAAAATGAAGTAGAAAAATATAACTGGAGGGCTACACATTTTCTTCTTCTGTTCAAGTGATTGTGTACATTTTTAAATGTTTAGACACGCGAAACTCATGTTACCACACGAGAACATATCGTCATCACTTATATACTACTCGTTGTAGATGATGAGGATGTTTTCTGAGGATAGCAGTAAAATAGCTTACTTACAAATTGGCACAATGTTTAAAACGACCACCACCACACGACGAACACAATAAAGTGTGTGTATTTTGCCATCAACATCAGAGTTTCATCACTCATTGTACTTTTTCCCCATGACTTGGCCACACTTTTTTTCTCTCTCTCTCTCACTTTTCTCCAAGTCACTCAAAAAAGTAAAGTAGACGCACACTGCCTCAAGTGGTACAAGTAAGAGAAGAATGAAGAAGAAGGGGGAATTTCTAGTTTTTCTAGGTTCCTCCGCTCTCCTTCCTCAACTATTTTATATACTTGTTGGCAGATTTGATGTTTAAAACGGGAGAAAAAACGGAGGGGTTCGTTCGTTGCTCAGGCTCATCTCACACCAAAGCATAGCTCAGGGGCTTCTTTTTCCAGTGGAGTTGCACACAAGGACTTGTGAAAAATTGATGAGTGTATTTTCATGCATTTCTACGTCTTCCTTCACGTCCTCGTCTCACACTCACACTTGTAACATTTCCTTAAGTTGAGTGGATGAGTGGAGAGAGAGAGAGAGTGAGTAGTGCAATGCTGAATGTAATAAGAGGAAAAATCCATTAAACCCTTCAAAAAAGAAAATTGTGACGGAGGAAATGTCAATGAAAAGCGTTTTCACTCGTCATTCCATTGGCAGTCGTACATATATGCAAGATTTTCCTTTCTCGGATTCATATTCTTCCACACACGATCATGTAAGTATTCCTGGAATAAAAAATATTAAAAAGGAGGGGGCTCTTTCCGAATTTGGAAACTGTGAAAATTGAAAAAAAGAAGGAAGTGGCAATATGGCGGTTGCGTTTTTCATATAGTGCATTAATACATTTTTATATCCATATCTCTCGATACATTTTTTATGTCAATTTAGACTTTTTCCCCAGTCAAGTATAAAAATGGTGTGGGGGTTGGTTAGGAAAAATGTGATAGACATTGCATATTGTATATCCGCATCCAAAGGTTTTTTAGTAATTTTTATCAAGTCACTCATTCCAAGTGTTTAATATCAGCTCAAGATCAGAGGGTGCTTTTTGCTCCGTTGTTTTACACTACACTAGTCAGCTCAGCTGTCAGTCACCATTTGCATTCCGCATTATTGAAATGGCTGGGTAGCGGAAACCGGAAAATATGGAGAAATGCATGTGCTACGTGATGCTTGGGATTCAGTCTGGAGAATTTTTTGTTGTGAATCATGTTCCTCGTTAGGGAGCACACCGAATCTCATCTCATGAGATTAAGTTTTTTTCCGAGTCTCGGAGCAAACGTCATTCCGAAAGATCGACAGGAGTCAAACTTGAGACACTTGAGTATCACTATCACATTCGTCGTGCATAATTCAATCTAATGGATAAAAAACGCCTTATATGCAACTTCCCCAAAAAGTGTGCCCCGATTCACTAATTTCCTTTGATGCAAGTTCCCCTTTCTCTGAAAGTGAGTCAGTTATATATTTTTTGAAAATTAGAGTTCCGAAGTCAACCTGACTTTCAATGGAAGCATTAGTACACGACATAGTTTTCGTTTTTTAACGTTCACAATGACTCTATATAAATGAACTTTATATTCCGCTTATTATACTACTGCATTTAACAAGCTTCCTTTTTTTAGCTTCTGCCATTTACCCTTCTCCTTTCCTATCAATGGAAACAACGTCTCCTGTTTCTGTACACTCAACCATTATTATGAACTTGGTTAGTTAACATGATTAGGTATATGTGTGTGTATGTGTGGAAGCCGAATGTGCTTCACGGACGGTACACAATTTTTTTCAAAGGTTGAGCACAAAACCGTTCACTCTTCTATTTTCTGTTGTGATTGCTTATTCTCTGGTTGTGGTAATATTGCTGATGTTTACTTATGTGAAAAACTGAATATGTCAATATATCCTTTATCCCATACTTCTTCATACATTCCACTTTTTCCTTCCTTCCCCATCATGATTGTGATCAATCCTGCTCCATAACATTATCGATACGTGCATGCTACACTTCTACACTTTCCCCTTTGGCACAATACTTTTTTGTCGATTGATTATTATAAAATAAGATTCCATTCTGCAGTCGCACCCGAGACCGGAGAGAGCAGTGAACAGTACACTCTGCCACACACTGCATCGTTGTATATATCGAGTTAGGAGATTTTTTTATGTGTATGTGTGTTCTCCTTCTCTGCTCTCCGCTCCTGTTTCCAATTTCCTGTGTGCATTGTACAATTTTTTGGTTGTGAGGCAATGAGAGTGAGTAGCCGTAGCAATTTTCCAAACCCGAGAGCAAAGTACAATACGATATATTTCAAGGCGGCCAATCATTCACTGATTTTACCACAGAACAGAGAACGACTCTAGTGAGCCTCCGTATACTTATATTTTTTGGGGTCATGTAAAATTGTGCATTTGGATTTTTTTCATTCAATACTTTCAACTTTTATTCCAAAACTGGTCGTATATAGCACCAACAAACATTGTGGCTTGTTGTATTATTGATGCAGTATGATGCATTATGCAGTGCAAAAAAATTGTTTGTAATACACCAACTACACCCCACGTTTCTATATAAGATGATTCACACTGCCCCAATCTCCAATCTTTTTTTCCAATTGAAACGGAGTCAGACAGGGAATCCGGTTCAATTTTTCTCTATCACATTTGCGAACAACAAGCAAACAATTGTGTGTCTATGTAGTTTTTTTCTTCTTCTGCAACTGGCATTTTGAAATTAGACTCGACTTCTCCTGACGAGCTTTTAATCACGCTCAATATTACTGCATACCGCGCAGATTGCATTTAATGTTGCATGCATACGCGTATTATGTATACCTGTTAATTACAGTTGATACGGCGAGTGCAAAAAAGATGGATAATGGGGAAGGTGTGAAAAAGGAATTCCTTTGCGTCAACTCATACACGCTCGTTGCTGGTGTATATAGGGAAAAGGAGGATGTTTGATGTACGCAAAAATTATTACATGAAAATTACAAGCTGTATAGCCACTCATCGTCAGTTTATAATATTTTGTTTGCTTTTCGCTTGCGTGTTTTTCATCATTGAGCTACAAGGAATTCCGATATACCGCTAAGATAATGAAGGCACGGAGAAGAGAGAAGAGAATTGACTGAGCCAATGTATATTTCTCTCTCTCCTTTTCTCTCCTGTCTACTTATAATCACACTTGTGAGTTAAGATGGTATTACTCACATTATGATGATGATAGCTGTCTTCTTCTACATGCATATTCTGTTTAACTATCTTTCTCACTCAGGTCCGGTCTTGTTGATTAGAGCACTTAGTTAGATATGTACTAGATATAATTTGACTGGACTTATCCAAAAGGACCGGTTTTTTCCTTGAAACCATCTCGGCTCTTTTTTCTCTTGCTGGCACTGGCACTACCCTCATACCTCATGGTTGAGCTGCAAGCGTTAGGAAGATTCATTGCAAAGTCAGACGAGTTTTTTTTAGCAGGAGCACACATCCACACATGAAACGAGAGAGAGAGACGATACTGTACGTATTACTACGATATTTTATGTTTAGTCTTCCTTTGCTCCTTTTTGCTCTCGGCTCACTTGGTGTTTTGTTGTGTTTAAAATATGAGTTGATGTTTTCATGTGTGTGAATGAGTGTGTCTCCCTCCTCAGGAGTGACTGTGTCCCAAGTATATCTGGTTACCACATCTGGAGATATTATTTCACAGTGAGCTCGATTAGCTGTGACGAGCTTGTGGAGTAAACACACACACACACTTTTATTCTCCCCTTTGCTCAAAGCAGAGAGGAGAGAAAAGCTCTTTTGCACTCATTTGATTTTGATCAGTTGGAAGTACATGAAACTGACTGTGTGATCATATCCATATCCCCAAGAAGTTTTTAGTTTGTTGCATGTTCTCCTGCGAATTAGGACACAAGGCGTGTGTTGTCCATGTTCATGAGTGAGTTTTCGTATGTGTCAAGAGTTTTTACGAAAAATTTACAAGAAAAGGTGAGCGGACAAGAGTGGTTGGCAGAAGGTGTGCAAGCAGCAAGCTCTTTTTTCTTTACCATTATCACTTGCACTTGTTTCGTTGAAGAAGAAGAAGAAGAAAAAGTTACTCTTTGCAGGAGGCTGCATCTCCACTCACTCATTCACTCATCACAAAATATCATATGATCAAAGAGTGCACACATGATCATGGACATTTTTTTCTCATGTAATAAGATGTGTGTGTGTGTGATGTGATGATGCAGTGACCAGTTTTTTTACTGAGGCTATCAGTCGGTGGTATGCAATGCAACATGCAACTTTTATCGAAGAATGAAGTGAGTGGTGGTGGTGGTGGTGGTGTCGGTGAGTGCAAGTGTGTGTATGTGTGTGGTTACAGCCTGTTGTCAACATATCACCAGGTTATCATCACTCTATAAAATGTGTGCGTTCCTCCACCAAAAAAGTGCAAAGGCGAGATTCTACTCTCATTCATGGCGAAAAATATATATTGTTCAAGTGTGAATTTCGTTTTTTTCTCCCTTCCACTGGATGTGTGCGTGTGTTGTTGAGAAGATATGCTGCTGCACCTTCGTTTCGAGAAAAAAAAGGAGGCGTGAAAATGCTCAAAAATGCATGATATTGAGATGTTCAAGTCTTCAATAATGATAATATGTAGAACGTGAGTAAGGGATAAAATTGTATTTTTTATACTTTATCGAAAAAAGTGTGGATATAGCCATATAAGCACCTTTACTTATCTTGCCTTCTGGATACAATTTATATTCTCTCCTTCAGTTTTCGTATTTATACTCCTGCTCTTCATGATGGTGATGGTATTACAATTTAAATGATCATCGGCTTTTTTTGCCTCTCTTGCCGATGTTGATGCTTACTCGATCCAGAAAATATAGTTCTTCTCTCGATCCCTGAGTTTTTTTCCTCGTGATTCCAGTGATTTTTTCCCTTCTCCAGTGGATGGTGGAAGGAAAAAAGTTTGCGATCGAAATGTTTTATTATTATGGGCATGGGCACCGGGACTGCTCACTCAACTGGTCCATTTGCATTTGCTCGATTTGATCAAAAATGGATTCCACTTTTTTATGCGAGCTTCGTATACACAATGAAGATGCATACGAACCACACTGGATTTTTTTCTTCATTCTCTGATCAGGGAGTCGAACGGAACGGAGAAGAGTAAAAAACTATATATTTTGTTGCGAGCAAACCGAACTTGTCCGATCGTGATATTCGGGATTTTCGACGAGAAAGGAGAAAGAAAAAAAGCTTGAGAAATAAAGATTTTTTATGGATTCAATCCCTTTTTTTCTGCGATGGGAAATGTTTGAGAGTGGAAGGGAGAATGGATATGCCAAAGGCGATAGGATTTGATCGGGAATATTGTTGTGTACTACAAAATACGAGTCTTTGGCTTGAGGACTCATTTTACTCGAATATTTAATTGTTGTTACATCCTCCAATTAGTGAAAATGTGCATTGGCACTACAATCGGAGAAAAAAATTTACATGAGCATATAAACTTGAGAACGAAATCAGGCCTGTAATTCGTTTTGAATGAAATTCAGGCGCAACTAATAGTCTAATTATTCGCTTTATTGTGATTCTTGAGTTTGGCTCGACAAAGAAAAAAAGGTGTAGCCTGCTGGGCTCTCAACTCACCGCGCAATGTGGCTCGTATAAAGACAACAAGTCAAAAGATCAGAAGAGAAGATGAAGGGAAGGAACGAACGCTGACTTTGAATCTATTGACTCAACCTGCTAATGAGCCAGTTTCTCTCTCATTAATTTTTCATTGGAACCAGAATGAGTAAAAAGAAAAAGGAGCGAAAAACATTTAGTTCAAAACCTCAGCACGCAAGCAAGCTGTATGTATATACCTATCTTAAACCCCCTTTAACCAAATCAAACTCATCCTCTTTGACTCCTCATCATCCTGACTTTTTTTCTTGATCATCATTGTTGATCGGAATTTGAGATTGTCATCTTGTTCATCAATGCCCATTCTCATCATTAACCGTTCAGCTTCATTTCACTTGAAGAATCCCAGTGAATCAGAAAGGCGAGGGGAAAGAGGCTGTTTCAGGTGGCATCATAAGCTTTCCATGTCAAGTCTTGTAGAAGCCAAGCTAAAGTTCAAGAAAATAAGCGTTCTCTCTCACTCGCTCTCTGCATTATTATCTCATTGACACACATGACTGACGATGTGAGCGTAGGAATGCATCCAACCCCGTGACGTGACGTGTTCGTACCTATAAACTTCATTGTTATATATTGAGCAAGGTGTAGCAACATTTTGAACCATGGATGGAGAATGATATATATGCTTAAGAATATAAAAAATAGCAGGAAAAATTTGCAAACCATCATCATTATTGCCATCATGAATCCTCCTCACATGATAATAATACTGATGATACGATTTTTTTTCATTCTCTGTTTCAAGAATTAAACAACACGACACGCTACTAATAAGGAGAAGCTTCACTCCACATCCCATGCTAATATCTGAACTTCAGTGTGCAAAAGAGACAAATGTAAAGCAAAAGTTTGAAATGAAATTATACTTTGATATTTTTTTGAGTAGGTTGGTAATTTTCATGCATCACCACCAAAAATCCACCGCACACCATAATAATATCAAGCAACGTAGTATACCCCTATACATAATCTTTGAAATTAATCATGCATGATGAGATCAGAACAGAAGGGAAGAGATTGACAGTGAAAAGCCAAGAAAGAAGTGAGTTGAGTAGGAGAAGACGAAGAAAAAAAATAAAGAATGAAGATGAAGAGCTCCAAATGACTTTTTTCCTTTTAATAAGTAACCAACAATATAATATAAAAAAAGTTGATCTTTTCTCGTGATGCATCATCCTCTTGATCATAATGCTTAATGCATGTTATGAATCTTATCTTTCTTGAGAGGAGAGAAGAAAGAGAATGCATAATGAATTGTAAATTGTCATTCAACCTTGGAATCCTAGAAATGGATAATTAATATTAATCCTAAGCACTCACAATCACAATCAGTTGTCTTTCATGCCTCTGCCCCTGCCCAGACTACAGATAAGAGAAAAACGAAGAATATAAAAATGGATTTTTATACAAGAATACACCATCTCCCTATATATTTATATCTGTATAATTTTCTTGGCTGAGCAGTCACAAAAATTCATTCAAATATTGCCAACCAGGAAAGTATAGGAATTGGATAGGTGTACAAATGATAGTCATGTCATAATGAGAATGGTAAAAATACATATAGATACATTTTTTCTCAAGATACCTCAAGTTCGGATTTTTTGTGGAATGGGACTCTCCCAAAAATGAGTTTTTAGCAATACAGGCTGCGCTCAT